>JAAEAF010003872.1:0-123292 GCA_011037195.1 Triatoma infestans
AATACTCAAATACCTATCAAAGAAAAAAAGATAGATGATCTAAAAAAACTAATACAGTATATACCAAAAAAATACAACAAATTTTTCCTGGAACTTATCTCATGGCCTACAGCAGGAAATGGGGAAAATGAAGCTGAAGATAACGGGGACTAAATATTTTTTTTACTTGTTCATAATATGATACTAAGTTTTTTTTTAATTTTTCAATGTTAAATAAATTAGTATGGATAAAAAATGAGCATTTCTTTGTTGTAATGCGACCACGTTTGCTACCTTAACTCGTTCATGGAATAAGGGCTTAAGTCCATGGGTTTTGAAAAATCATAAAAAATTAAAAGCTACAAATACTTCAATAAAAATCAACCTCACTTATTTTAATCAATGTCTTTTATAAGCCTGAAGGGTTTTTTTTTACAACATTTACACAGAATTAGGGGTTCCTGCATTTTTTCCGTTTTCCCAAAAGTTAGATCTAGATGACTTATGCCCTTCTTCCATGAAGCCATTCATATATCGTAAAGGAGGCAGTATTGAAATTATTATTGCTAACACAGGTTCTGGCAAGTCAATAAAATAATTTATTAATTTTTATAAAAAGCAATGATTATATATAGCTTTCGACTTTGCAATAACAATATTTTTAGTTTTTTTTATGAACATTTTTTTAATGTCATTAGTTGAATTTAGGTTTTAAAGCTTTTTCTTAAATTTGTTTTGTAAAATTTTAATATTTGCAAAATGTTTTGTATTAGAGATTCCAAAATATAAACAATATCCTAAAAGGGGCGTTTAAGTCAATTGCATAAGCATTGCATTGTTAATGAGATTTGATGTCGTTAACCTGATTTTCAAACATTACCATAAAATGCTGAGAATCGTTACCTGAATTAATTCGATAAATAACAGTTTAATGGATAAACTCACCAAGCACATAGCCATATGGTCCAACTGCTATTGCGCCAGAAAGTGAGCCTACAAAAGTTATTACTCCCTTTTTGATAAGTGCTCGTAATAAGGCGGCCACATACCTCTCTGGAATATTATCATATGTATTCATCATTTCTGCACAGTAAACTATATTGTAACTCAAATATCCGCATTTAATTACCTCTTCGATCCATTTCCTTCCTCTGATCCAGATCCAAAATTTTTCTCTAAATAAAATAATATGCAAATTCAATTTTTACAAGAAAATATCCATACGAACTTTTTAGAATACGACTTTATTGATCACACAGACTTTACCACCAATACAAACCATCTATGTATTGGCATACTACAACCAATACAAATACAAACCATCTATACTTTTCCCAACTACAACTACGTAATTCCCAGGCCAGGGGTTCACAGTCGTACCTACTATCAGCTGACATCCCCACTGCCTCCGTAGTTCGCGGGTTATTCAAAAAACCGATTTTACTGAAAATGAAAAATAAATGTTTTCTAATAATAAAATGTTGGATGGTTGGGCCAACCAGTATTTTGTTTGTTTTGTTAACAACGACCAAACGTAACTACGGTTTATATTAAATCTTTTCTAATATTCTTTCAACTTGAGTATAATAGTTCAATTAATTTAAATCGTTGTTCAGACGTAAATAAAAAAGTGGAGGTAATAAGAGTAGTTAGACCTGTTAAGATGGTTTTTAAGCACGTAAAACTTCATCTTTTTGGAATTCTTTTAAAAGTTTTTAATTCTTGGAGAACATTATACTACAAGATTAAAATGCTGAAAAAAATTTCTATCGGTGTTCAATTTGAACTTTATTTATGATATCAATGTTTTTATATAAAGTGCTATTCAGTTTGTAACCATACTGATTGTTTACAAGAAAATAATGAGCATAAATTATTGATATGTTCGCCAAAATGAAGATTTTCCGCGGCACATATCAAAAAGCAGAAATTTTCCTATTCTTTTTGTTTGTAATGAATATCCAGCGTTAATTTCTAATTCGATCAAGTAACAATTCCTTGTTGTAATGTAGTACGATAATATACCACTTATCTGAAAAAAATAGCAAATTTGATAGAGCACACACAATAAAGCTGAAAAGAAAGTAATACAAACATAATTACTGACTTATGCATTAAATCTGAAAAATTTAATCGACAATTTAGGAAAGGGGAAAATTACCTGTAGAAAAAATTCAATCTCAATCGCTTTGAAGAAAATGTGATCATTACGACTTTATAGGAGGATGTGAAGCAGTGAAGCACAAAACGTCTATCTTCGAAGAAGGATGGTATATGACGCCCGGAAGAGAAGTTATTTTCGATGCCATATTTATCTGTTTGAATTCCTATCGTATAAAACATCAGTTAGATATGAAAGTGGTAAATTAAATTGAATTTCAGGAAAATAATACTGTCTTGAAAATTAAGTTATAACGAACTGAAAAATAAGTTAGAACCACATGAAAAAATATTTTTATAACGCTTTCTTTTTCTTACTGCATTTTGAAACTTCAATAAATAAATTCTGTTTTATCTCAGAAGTTTTCAGCAATTCATTTAATTGATTAATTGACGAATAACGAGAGAGTGATTGAGCACATTCCATAAAACATCTTTTTCATGCCCAGGGGAAACACAAAACAATATTTTCGATGAAAACAATTTCGCAAATCTGTCAAGAATACAACACTTTCTTGAGACTGAAAATAAGTTGAATTTTAAGAGAAAACCATTTGCATTTATTGTAACTTTTACATGTAAAATAAATCAATTAAATTAAACTGTAGAACTTACTCAGAGGGTAATAATTTCAAAGATTTTGTATATCTTGGACGCCTGAATTTGTTTAATATTTCGTAACTTTGGTTCGCAACACCGACTGCTTCTTTAATTGAATTTCTAGTTGAAAAGTGCTCAGATTTTTTTTCCAGATATTTATTATTTATTTGTTGACCATTGATGAATTATGTTATGAAGAAATTTGGTGAGGATCGGTCAAGAAAGAAACTCACTTATGCCAACGTTTCGACAGAGCGTCCTATCTTTATCAAGGCTTTAATATAAAAAACAAAACGAGGAACCACAGTGCATTAATAATATTACAAAAGGCAGAATAATAATAAAAAAAATTAAAATGAAATAATATTTAACTTACATATAGAAGATAGTCGTAAAGATGTGGGGAAAGAATTTTTAAACATACACCGCAAAATCATTAAAAAAAAGAAAATTAAAATTTACTTGTAAAAATTTAATTGTAATTTACACTTAAAAATATTGCTGATTGTTGTCTAAATGTGCAAAGTTGGAATATCCACGAGAAAATCGCATTGATAATTAACTGTTTAATTTTTGTTGCTAAGGGGTGGTATTGCGATCGTATCAAATTTCTTGAAATTCAGTTTCCATGAAAATTCAAATTTTGAAGTTCCGTCAGAATGAAAAAACGATTTTAGTGAATGAAACGAATAATTGCAGAAAGCTCAGACTTCATATTCTACTTAAGTTTGACCAGCGCGTGGAACGAACGTTTCAATCTAAAATCCACCTACCAGAAATGAGACTCAATCAATATTTTCCATTTTTTTTTTTAACTTCACTTTTTTTTTCCTTATGCCATTTTAACGTAGACTATTCAGCATTATATTTCGCGCGGCCCAATATGAAATTGATAATCGGTAGTACGGATTCTCCTCGTCATTAAAGAGAGGTCTAATGTCCGTTATTTCGGGACAAGGTGATCTGCGGACACGTCATCCTGAAGGCATAATGGACAGACTGAGCTCGTCACCAATCCGACGCGATGTAACCACACATGGCTTTTACATACATTAATGCTTATCACTTTTAAACTAAATATTTCTCGAAGAAAATTTCTAATTCCTCTATAGAGTCTCTTCTGTACAATCTATGTGTCTCTTCTAGTAAAATCTTACCATCTACAAAATACAAAAGAGACACTAAAAGCTTATTTAAAATAAAAATTTTAAGAAAATCGATTGATCGGAAGTGCGCTTTAAAGAATTTGATGTTTAAACATTAGGAGTATTAAAACCAGTACTAATACTCCAAATTTAAACATTCTAAGTTCATACAAAAATTTCTCAATTTTATAATTGTAAAAATACAGTGAGAGAAAGAATGCAAAAATGCAAACTCTTGTCTCATGACAAAAGATACAGCTATTTTGCACACATAATTCCCTCAAAATACTATCATTTTTGTTGGGAACAAAGTTATCAAAAATGGGACAATATCATTACAAATTAAATTCATCATAATTAATCAAAATCATGTTGTTTCAGCTGGATAAAATCAAGAAAATATTAATTCCTTCATTAACTGTGAAGATAAAATCTATGGTTCAAGTTATGGAAGTTTGAGAAAACATCGAGAATACCTGTTCATTGAATAACTGTTCTACTTCATTTGCATATTGCCCACATTTTTACGTTTCCCAATCATGAATGTAAACTACTAAATTCTCCAAAATATTAGCACTTCCCTATCTGGGCAATTTAAATTTCTATCATGTAATTCTTTTTATTAGCATAGTGAAAGAGTTCGAAAGATAAAAATTAACAGAAATATAATACTTTCTAGGCACATGATATGATGTGTAAATATTCAACAGATATCGTTGGTTGTTGTGCTTATGGAATTGAAAGAATTCTTTTAAAGATCCAAACAGTGATCTGCGACAAATTTCCAAAACTCTATTTGATAGTTCTTATAAAGGTAACAGCATTACTTTGTGCATTATATGCTCTAAAATTGGGTAATTTATTAAAATTTAAGGAAGTAACAATATTTACTTATTAATGGTTTTTTTTAAATAGGCAAATGTGGTTCGAAATAATTTTTTTATAAATGATTACAGTATTCTAACAGATGAGGTTAGTCAATATTTTGTTGATTTCGTCAGAGAAACTTACAAATATAGGGTGGAGAACGGTATTCAAAGAAATGATTATCTGCAGTATTGATTAATGCAAACGAGGAGGCAATAGCAAATGGCCAAAAACCAAGTATGTAACTAAGTATAATGAATCATTATAAAATATTTAACACTATATATAACCTTAAGATTATTAACTAACTCCTAACTCTATTTACAGTTCATAATGATGTGGAATTGGCTACTCATTGTATGACATTTTTCTGGATGGTTTTGAAACTACAGCTATACTTTTAAGTTTTATTGCTTACGAATTATCAATAAATCCAAAAATTCAAAAAACTTTAAGAGATGAAATAAAGCTCAATGGTGAAAAAATTGAAGACTTTGATTTTGATACTGTTTACAAGTTAGATAACTTACACATGATAGTAATGGGTTAGCAATTTTGATTATACTTAACAACTGTGATAGTGTTCAGTTTTTTTTTTGTATTTTTTACTTTAAATGAGACATGTAATTAAGTCTAGCCGCAAAAATATCTGCATCTGTCAAACTGATTCTAGGCTTTGACATTCGAAATAGTTGAATACAATTTTTTTTTTTTTTATTCAATTTAAGGCGCGTCAACATCTATGGTATTGGCGCCCGGAGCCTTCTCAGTGTACTGCCGGCCTTTGGACAGTGTTCTCTCGTTACAGACACCACTTTCCATCTCCGGACAGTGAGCTGTAGCCTCTTAGGAAGAAAAAATTTTAAGGGCAGCACAGCTAGACTCAAACCTGGGATCTCCGCATGGGAATTGCATGCCTTTTTAAAAAAGCAGACTGTGAAAAGCTACATTACCATACTTTTCCCAATATTTTATAAATAATGAAAATTTTAAATAAAAAAAACAAAACAAAAAACAAGGATTTATCTCTTAAAAAATGTACATATTTTTTCTGATTCTTTTTTATTTTAATTTCAAACGAGTTAAATTTTCTTTAAACATGGAATATTTACATTATATTTAATTGTTATTAAATTATATAGGTGCAGACGAAATACTAATGTCAAAAATCCCACAGAATTTAATAAAATCAATTCTCCTCAAATATTTCAAAATAAAATTAATGGATCAAAAAATTGTTTATAGTAAGTATAGGAAGTTTAAAATAAAATCATTGAAGCCATTTTTCGAGAAATTAGCACACAAAAAACTGAAAACCAAACAATAAAATGTATTTTGAAGGAACTTCTTGTCGGTTTCTTGTATGATATTATCAATTTTAAACTCGTACTAGTTTTCATTACATTTTATGACTTTTCTACTTCACTTTGAAAAATGACTCAAATATAATACCTTTTCATGCAGCTGTAGTAGGAGGAAGTAGTACTTTTCGTAGTACAAACTTTCTACGTTTTACTCAATAATTATGGCCTTCATAAAGTTTTTGCGATAATATATTAAGTTTAAAGAATATGAGAATTATAGCAATGTTTACATTGCATTGTATAGTGCAGATGGTAGAACCGCGTATATTAAATTAAAATGGCAATCTAGATGGAATGCAACGGCCCAACACATTCAAGACATACTAAAATCAATTTTACTGAAACAAAATGCAGATTAAGAAGGCCTGTTTATATGTCGTCGGTATATCAAGTTTAAAGAATCTTGAAAATTTAAAACAAAATCAGCGAAGTTGTAATTCTAGTCGATTTCTATCGATATCTTCTTCAATTTTAAGTTTCCTACTATTTTTCGTTATTCACTTAAACAATTACAGGACTTACACTTAGTTCATTAGATAAAAATTATTTTCATCCATAAATAAAAAAAACATGTTTCATAGATTTAAATTTGAGACGAAATCAATAATTTCACTTGCTGCATTAAAAGAGAGGATAAAAGGGTTAATTTTTTTTGTTGGTTTGTTAAAAATAAGTCTAGAGTGGTCTGTCACTTCAAAAAAATATTTCGATTGCTCTATTTTATGAATTTCCAATAAAAAATCCTGGCGTGACTTCCTTCTCAAGGGAAAATAATGGCAAACTTTCTTCTCAAGGGAATTCTTATTAGTGCTTAAAACAGTCGGCATTTTCATGGAATTAATGGAGAAAGTCACAAAATACTTAAATACCTTTTCAGTAAAGTCACACTTCCGCTCAACTGATTTTCTTCAAGCTGTGAATTTTGGGAACTTATATAAGTCTAATTAATATTATTTAGTTGCCACAATTACTTAGCATATTAGAGGAAAACATAATCCCACCTCTCCCCCAAAAATCCTCTTAAATGAATTTTCCCAGAGAAATGTTTTAGTTCTTTGTATGTGCAGTTGATATATCAAGTTTAAAGAAAAACTTCGAAATGGCGGCTAGTTCGTTGGAGCCATTTTCGAGAAAATAGGAGAAAACTATCTACTTTCAGTAAAAAGCAGTTCCGATCATCCCATTTTTCTGCAAACTCGGGATTTGCACAACATATTTAATTCTCATGAATATTATTTAGATGATTGAATTGTGTAATAATCTGAAATAGTAATTTAGTGGAGACCATAATTCCAACCTTCCCTTAAAAGTGCCCTTAAATGAATTCTCCTCGGAGAAATTTTTTAAATAAAAGTTATAGTTCTTTGTATGTATCACGTTTAAAGAATATCTTAGAAATATCTGTAGTTAATGGATTTTGGCCGAAATCTTCGTGTCTGTTGCGGTGGATTTCTAAAAACAGCTTTTTTTTTATTCAGGGGACCTCAAAACGTGTGTTTTCGGTGAAAACTCGATATCGAAAATTTGACCATTACACAATTCCTCTTACTAGGGGTAGATTAGATTAGATTGATGCAGGGGGGGACTCAGACCTAGGCACTGCAGCCTACCCGTTGAGGCTTATTGTGCCAACCCCTCAATACACAGTAGAGGAAGCCCCCCTCTTCATGAGGTCCAGTAAATCCCCACCAGTCCCTTCTTTGAGACGATTTTCCTCCGGTCGCAACGTGCCCAGGACTCTCGTACCGCATCGGCCGATGGAACGCATCAAATAACAGGTGAAGGCGTCTCACTCCTCCTCCTGACACAATCTACAAGGGCCTGAAACCACCATCCACCTGTGTGCAGATGTTTCTTGAACCTACCGTACCTGTGAACAGGGCCCTTTATCCAGACAAATCTGATCTGCTTAACCCAGGGTCCTCTGTTTCTCTTATAACCCGCTCTGGCATGACCATTTTGCGTGTGTTGCTCCATTACTTAGCCTCCAGTGACGATTTTTGTTCTCTCTCGTCCGAGTCCATTCTCTCAGAGAAGCCCCCGCCATACTTTGGGCTAGTCCCAAACAGGGTCCGGCCCACAGAAAGGAGATTCGCACCATTCCTGGCCAGTTGGTCGGCTAGTTCGTTGCCTTTAATCCCCTTGTGTCCCGGCACCCATACCAGCCGCACTTTGTTGTACCGGGACAACGCCTCCAGGGAGTTTCTACACTCCCTAACTAGGGAAGAAGTGATTCTGAATGCCCTAAGTGCCTTCAGTGCAGCCTGGCTGTCCGAGAAGATGCATATTTCCCTATTCCTAGAGTCCATACGCAGGTTCTCCTCAGCGCAGATTACTAGGGGTAAGAGAAAGTAAAAATATTTTTAAAGGGAACTAGCTTTTTAAGGCCGGTGCGAGGCAACTGCGAAGTGTCGCGCGCCCATCTCATAAATAAAGAAGTTGAAAAGAAAACCTCTCTCTATACAGTTGCAAATTTTTTTTTTTAATATTAACTTGTTGCCTTGATAAAGACATGAATTTTTTTTAGAAAAGTCAACAGAACAAAATTTTTTTTTAATCATCTAGTGCACAGTCTGTGTTGAACACGCATAGAGTACGGACGTGGGCAAAGTTCACTCACTACTAGTTCTCTGGTTGAGCACATACTACTTTACTTCATTCTTTTATACATTTATTTTATTATTTTTTTTTTAAATTCTAATTTTTTCATTATTTTTAATTTCGTTGTTAGTTTCAGTTGTGTATATATTGGTGTAAATATATAATAATTTGGTATATAGTATAACTTTACTGAAATGGGGGATAATAGTTCGGGGCAAGTTGCCCCGGACACTGATATGAGTGAAGGGGAGACAAATTTGGAAAGGAAAAAAGAAATGGAAAACTGCTATAGAAACGATGATACAGGGCCGTTTCAAGTATTAATTGAAAGCAGTAATTTGGAAAAGAACGGTATTTCTAGGCTTCACCCGATTACCTTGGGTAAGTTAATAACAGTTGGTCATCCGGAAATTTCTGGAAGTATTGAAATAATTAAAAAAATCGGCAGAAACAGACAGAGAATAGAATTAAATAATGCAGTCTCTGCTAATAAATTATTGAATTCAGTTATATTGAAAGAGAAAGGGTATAAAACATATATTCCCAAATATTTATTACAAAGAAAGGGAATTATAAGAGGGGTTGACACTGACTTAACTGACGAGGAGATAAAACAAGTAATTTGTTTTCCATATGGGGTGAAAATGGAAATTCTAGACGTAAAGCGTTTAAATAGAAAAATTATAGATAAAGTTAGTAATGAAGTGAAATATGTACCAACTCAGTCAGTTTTGTTAGTTGTTAGAGGGCAAAGTTTACCTTTGAATGCATATATACATTATGTTTGCTGCGAAATAAAACAATATGTACAAAATGTAATACAGTGTAGGAAGTGTTTAAGATATGGCCACTTCCAAGATCAGTGTAAGGGAAATATGCGATGTGAAAAATGCGGCGATAATCACGACGTTAAATCTTGTAATAATGAGGGGAACAAATGTGTGAATTGTGGTGGAGTAAACCACACATCAACTAACAAAGCATTATGTCCTAGTTTTAAAAAAGAAAAAATTATAAAAGAGCTTATGGCAGATAATAATATTTCCTACATGGATGCTAAAGAGTTCTTTAATTGTAATTCCTTTGCAGCTATTGCGAAATCTGATGTGCTACCGGAGCTCAACGATTTTAAAGCTTTTCCCTTATTAAACAATAATAATGTAAACCCAAATCGAGTTTATGCCACTACTTCCTCCTTTAAAAGAACGACGAAAAGAAGCAGAGTTCAGTCTCCTATTGAAAATACAGCTAAAAACATTATCGATAAAAATTTATTTTACAGTGAAGGTATACCTAAGAATGTTGTACCTGGGGGTATCGTGCAATATAATCCGTATCGCCCAAACTACTCTAGTAAAGTAGACGACAAGGTTTTAAATAAAAACAGTCAAGAATTAGTTTATGAAGCGGTTTTATCAATATTGAAAAGTATGGATATTAATAAAATTAAGGATTGGGATGACGAAAAAGTAAAAATTTTAATTATGGATAGAGTCAAAAATTTGAAAGAAGACGCGCAATAAAATCAGTTTCAATTTAATGCATAAATGTTTTTCTTAAAAGGACATATATTTAAATCAAAAGTAAATATATGTGTATCATTTATGTACATTATGTATATAAAAACGTGTCGGTTTGTAAATACTTAATTAATTAATAGTTTATGTATATAAGCATGTGTATAGTGTACAATTGTGCAACTCATGTAGGTAACTATGTCCATGTTTATGTGAATGTACTTATAATTGTAAATTGGTGTATATATTTAAAGAGAAGAGAAGCCTTTTTGTTATTTCGAGATACTAGTAAGAAATTTTATTTTATTTTTAAAAGGGAACATATTTATTTATTTCATAGAGTTAATCATTTTAATTTAGTTATCATTATTATAAAAGTTTTGTCTTTTTGTTATTTAATCTTCTTCCAATTTTTATTTAGTTACTCATTTTTCTTCCTTTTTTTTTAATATTAATATTATTTTGATAAAATAAAAATGAATGAAAAATTAAAGATATTTCAATGGAATGCGAGATCAATTGTAAATAAGAAAAATGAATTTGAATTCTTTTTAAATGAAGGAAAAATAAGTATAGCCGCATTATCGGAAACCTGGTTCCGTCCAGGTTATAATTACATTTTTAAATCCTACAATATATTTCGAGATGATAGAGCTGACGGTAAGGCCGGAGCGGCTATTTTAATAAAGAACAACATATATTGTAGCTTAGTGAATGATATTTATAAAATTCCTAACTTGAATTGTATAGGGGTACAAGTAAACTTAGATGTTAACAGAAAGTTATCTATTGTATCGGTATATAATAGCCCGTCGAACAGAGTGAGTTCGGGCGAATGGAAAAGATTTTTAGATAGCCTACCAAAGCCATTGCTGCTGTTAGGTGATTTTAATTGTCACCATACCACATTCGGATCCAGTTGGACAGATGTACAGGGGAGGAACTTATTGGATGCGATTCATGAATCGAGTCTAATTTTCCTTAATGACGGTTCCCCTACTTTCGTAAGGAATATATCCCATGTAAATTATTCGGCCTTAGATTTATCCTTTTGTTCCTGTGATGTGCCACATTATTTTGATTGGCGAGTGCAATCAGACCCAATGGGCTCTGACCACTTACCTATTATTATAGACTGTAATTTCGTGATTGGAAGAGCACCATACGGGCGTATCAATTCTAGTAGGCGATGGAATACTAAGCAAGCTGATTGGGATAAATTTGCCGAAACTTTAACACATTCTTTAAACGGTAATAACAGCAATGAATATCAAGATTTTATGGATAATGTAAATAATGCATGCAAGAGATCAATTCCTGAATTGAAAGCGGGTGGCAATAAAAGATTTAATAATGCTTGGTGGAATGACGATTGTAAAGTGGCAGTCAAAGAGAGGAAGCTGGCATATATGTTGTATAATAGATATCCAACAGTTGATCATTTTATAGAATATAAGAAAAGAACGGCTATAGCTAAAAAAGTGGTAAAAGAAGCCAAAAAGAAATCCTGGGCAAGCTTCTGCGGCAACTTGAATAAATCCACTCCCATTTCCACAATATGGAACCAAATTAAAGCGCTTAAGAACCGTCAAGCACATAATGTTATCCCAGGGGAGAACATAGAGTGGATAACTGAACTCTTGTACAAAATGACCCCAGATTTTGTATCCTTGCCCCCGCCGGCAGCTGCACCTGCTCCTCACGTTTTAAATAATAATTTCACGTTTTCAGAATTGCAGAATGCAATTAAAACCAACAACAATACAGCACCGGGTAAAGATTCAGTTGTGTACCCAATTATTAAGAATATGCCTCAGTGCGCTCTAAGATGTCTTCTAAATATTTTTAATAACATTTGGGATAAGGGAGAAACCCCCGCTTCCTGGAAGGAATATATCGTTGTTCCTTTGCTGAAGCCCCAGAAAAATCAGAATGTATGCGATTCTTACAGACCTATCTCATTATCTTCATGCTTTTTGAAAACCTTCGAAAGAATAATCAAGAGTCGATTAGAATGGTGGTTGGAAAGTTTAGAACTATTCCCAGCATCCCAGTTTGGTTTTCGAAAAGGAAAATCTACCATTCACAGCATAACGCAACTGACTACCGATATTCAGATAGGTTTCACTCAGAATAAGTCTACGCTCGGATTATTCCTGGATATAAAGGGTGCTTATGATAACGTTGATCTGGCAATTTTATCAGAAAAAATGAAAGCTTTTGGGATCCCAACTAAATTTGTAAAGAACATTTCCAGCATGCTAGCGGATAGATCGATTTACATTAGGGTTAATGGGAAATTATATGGTCCGAGAATAGCGCAAACTGGTTTACCCCAAGGCGGTATTTTATGCCCGTTGCTTTACGCAATTTATACGGCAGATATCGAGAAAATCCTTCCCTCAGAAGTAAAGGTACTTCAATATGCCGACGACATCTGTTTGTACGTTACTAATAAGGACTTAGAGTATGCAAAAATAAATTAAACGAGGCTATGCTAAAATAAACCATTGGTGTCTAGCAAACGGTTTGACTTTTTCATCTACAAAAAGTATCTGTTGTCTGTTCAGCCGAAAGCGGAACCCTTCATTAGAAACTCAGCTCGTTTTGGGACATAAATCTTATAGGGTCAGTAACACTGTAAAATTCTTGGGAATTTATTTGGATAAAAACCTGAGATGGAATTCCCATATCAATTATATCAAAGAAAGAGTGGAAAAATATGTCAATATACTGCGCATGATTACGCATCAATGTTGGGGAGCAGACCCGAATATCGCTTTACTATTTTATAGAGCAAGTATAAGGGCAGTCTTAGATTATGGGTGTTCCTTGTACGGACAGGCTAGTGTCTACAAATTGAAAACATTGGATGTAATCCAAAACAAATGTATAAGGTTGTGTTTGGGGCTTCTTAACTCAACCCCTATAGATGCCTTGCTTACCGAGGCTGGAGAGTTACCACTTTCTATTAGAAGACGGTTCTTAACAGATAGACTGTAAAATCAGAATCATGTCTACATGCCCAATAATATACACTAAAATATCAGTATTAAACTTACAAGTCCTGACCCATAAATACTGGGTTAAGAAAGTATCCCCACCACTTACTGAAAGTTTTATCAATACAGCACAGTTTAACTCACTTATAAAACGCTCTAATAAGCTCGATATTTATGAATCGTGCTTCTGTTTGAATTACAATATGGACATACAAGGGGTGGAAAGCAGGGTTTAGTCTGACCAAGCCTTTCTTGAAGAAATCTGCTGTAACTGGCCAAATCACTATTTACTTTTTACAGATGGCTCAAAACTAAACGGGAAAAGTGGTTCTGCTTTTTATGATCCCCAGAAGGAAGTCGAAAGAATGTATTCCCTTCCCACATTTGCTTCCGTATATACATGTGAACTCTGGGCAGTTTTAGAAGGCATTAAATATCTCAGTTCTCTGAAAGTAGATAGGTCAATTATTTTCTCCGACAGTCAGAGTGCTCTCTCCAAACTAGATCACCTCAACCGAAAAAACCATGTTAATTATATTATAATGGAAATTTATAAGACGTGGAAGGAATTATTAATGCGAGGAATTATTAATTCGCGTAAAACTGATATGGATTAAAGCCCACGTTGGTATAGCAGGTAATGAAAGAGTCGATCTTCTAGCCAAAAGGGCTACAGAGGAAGGAGAAATCGTTGATATGTTATTACCGCCTGCAGATATTCAACCATTTATTAAGAACTGTATTATAAGGGATTGGCAGGATAAGTACATTAAAGGTAACAAAGGAAGATTCTATAAAATAATTAATCCCAGTGTTACAAATAAGCCTTGGTTTGCATTTACAGAAACCAAAAAATATTTCTGCAGAACCATTTGTAGATTACGGACTAACCATGGCATTTGCAAACAGTATTTAGTTAAAATAAACGCTGGAAGTACCGCCCTCTGCGAGGCTTGTAGCGAAAATGAAGACCTCGAACATATTATTTTGCATTGTGTTTTGTTCACAGAGAAAAGAAAAATTATGTTAATTGAGTTAAGTCGACTGCTAATTAATCCTTATAATTATGCTACAATGTTGAGCAGTAATAACGTTGAAGTATACAAGGTTATCTTTAAATATTTGGTTGATATAAAAGTCAAAATTTAGCAAAAAGCCAATAGTTTCTTGAAACATGTGTATATATATTACATATACATATGTGTGTGTGTGTGATGTATATTTATATTTCAGATATGGGTATATGGTTTTTATTATATATGGTTTCTCTATAATATATGGTTTTTATTATAATCGTTAGGTTGGGTCGAAGGGATGGTAGGAATATCAAGTACCCCATCCCAAATTGCTTAAATTGTATATAATAAGTATAGTGAGTGTTCGGGTATGACTGCAACTAGTGTGAATGTATTTATTAGCGCGAATGAAATAGGTTAGAGTATACTTACAAAACTCGTTGATTTTTTTATTATTATTATTATTTGTAAATTTGTGAAGGTAAGCGTGTATAATGATGGCTATGGCCTGATCGGCTAATGCCAAAAAAAAAAAAAAAAAAAAAAAAAAAAAAAAAAAAAAAAAAAAAAAAAAAAAAAAATCATCTAGTGCCCGATGATATTCAACATGCTAAAATGTATTCAGTATCATGTTCGGTCATATCAGGGGTTCTTAACCCTGTGCCCGCGGGTGCCAACGTGCCCGCGAAGGTATTTTTGTGCGCCCGCGATTGTCCGCTATATACTATATCAATATCAACCATGGCCAACCCGTGGTCCGCCACGAATTTTTGTGTGGCCGCGAGATTCATCATACTTTTAGAAATAAAATATAAGCAAGAAATTATTACGGCAATACAAGATGTGCAGTTATCTAACGATACAACTACTAAGAGAATAAAGGTGCTATCAACTAATTTACAAAGTCAGTTGAACGATGATATGCAAAAATGTGAATGGTTTTCACTTCAGTTAGACAAGTAGACAGATTTATCTGATACAGTGCAATTGGCAGTAAATTAGCAATTTTCGATTACTGAGCCAGTGGCTTCTTTTATTGTAAACCCATTCAATCCTCAAATTAATATTTCTGAAGTTGCATGGGGAAAATCATTCAGGAAGAAGCATCTTCAATTGAAGATGAGATTTTAAATATTCAGACTGATATTGTATTAAAATCGTGCGGACTTAATGAAAATATTTGGAATCTAGCCGAAGATAAAAAATATCCCCTTTTGAAAAAAGGAGCTTACAAATTAAAATCCTGTTTCGGTTCCACATATTTATATGAATCGTTGTTTTCAACAATGAACACAAATCAGCTACCAGATCTCGACTTAACGATAGCAATCTCGAAGATGCTATAAGATTGGGAATACATCTTATACTTACGCCTGACTTTGAAAAATTAGTGGATAATATGCAATGCCAAAAATCGCATTACATGCAACTATTTCGAATTTCTTGTTACCTTTTTAGGGTAGGATATTGTTTATGATGCTTATTATTGCAATAAAACAAAGAAATATTAAGTATCATTATACTTTTTTTTGAACTGCGCCCGCCAGCAATTTCCTGTTTGTTAGATGTGCCCAGACGGGGAATAAGGTTAAGAACCCCTGGGTCATATGAATAAGGTGGATTATAAATTTCATTTTAAAAAAAAAAAAAAAAAAAAAAAAAAAAAAGAATTGTAACATTGGTTTGTGCAGAGGGCTTGCGAAAACATCCACCAGGAACTACAATGGCAATAACTTGTACTAAGAAATCTGTTTTAAAAATCAGCCGATAAGAAAGTTCAAGTTGAAGAAGGTGTACCTGCAATTTTAGCTATGTATAGTATACATAATGATGAGAATTACTTGCCAAATGCAGAAATATATGATCCACTTCGATTTACTGAAGAAAATCAAGCAAAAAGGCCACAATTTGCAAATTTTTCATTTGGCGGAGGCCCAAGATCTTTCCCAGGTAAGTTGTTTAATAAATATATACTTGAATTTTTTTTTTTTTTTTATGAAGATGAAGCTAAAAATACAGAAAACTATTTAAAATATCTTCTTTTCAGGACACAATCTTTGTTATTAAATTTTAGACTGATTCCAATGGACAAGTCCAACCGGTAGTGTAAACACTTTTTTCCAACAGCACTGCATGGCCTCTGGATAAAATATGTACCACATAATTCCTTTAAATATCATTAATTTTTTTTTTTGTTATTTATAATTTTTTATTCTTAAATTATTTCTTAAAACTGTCTTTCTTTAACACTCAAGAATTTTTATACATCTCTAAGATTGATTAAATTGATAATGCTTGATACTATTAATTAGCAGAGTGGTATGACAAAAACTATCAGAGTCCTTTTGTTTGGATGGTCAATCCATTAGCTTAAAAGCTGAAATTACGGATTTATAGAGATAAATATTTTTAAAAAATTGTCATGGTATAAAAAGGTAAAAAAACTTCTGTGAAACATAAAAGATGGAAATTCTACCAAGTTTTGATAATATACAATAGTTGGAAATTAATTTTGTGTAAGAATTAGAGAAAAACTAGTAAATAAGTATAGGTTGTATTGTATCAAAAGTGCAACTAACTCTCTATCTGGTAGAATATATAAAGAACTAAGTAAGGATTTATGTGAAACCAATATTATATTAATGTTCCTAATTATACAAGAAACATTAGGTGGTAATAATGAAATTAGGGGATGACCTGCTGTGCTTAATTGATGGACCTTACAGAGAAGTAGCAAGTAGATTATGGGTCCATTTTGCAATTGTCCAATACCAGAAGATATATTTCATTTCGTGGTTATATGTCCAATTCTAAAAGAATTCCGTTTATTTTTTAAAAAACTTACTCTTGAGAAAGAGAAATTAATTTTATGTTTGAATGGATATCATAAATGGAGACTGTTAATTAACTATAACAGAGAGACCTGGAAATACAGATTTATTTTAGTAAAATAATGCAGTCAGTTTTTAGTCCTTTACAATTTATAGTTTGCTTTGTTTATGCAGCTATACAGTTAAAACAATGAAGCATGCTGCAACGGATAAAATCATAGATACTATCCATCACTAAGGACCCAACCACATATTAAAAAAAAAATTATGTTATGTTAGTTGCTGTAAACAGTAAGGAAAAAAACAGTAGGGAAGTTAAAAATTATTCTCGTCATTAGGATGCCCTGAGATTCCAGTAAAAATTAACGGTTACGGAATATAATACTGATTTTTAATTTTTGGCTATTTTATGAAATAGCCCATATCGTTTTTGAATTATTTTTCCGACTACATGGACTATAGTAAGTATGTACCCTCCAAGCCCACCTCCACAAAATAGGTGTAAAGGACTCGCCGATTTGCCCATTGTGCAATAACGGCGTAATGACTTTTCAACGTTTGAACGCGTGCCCTGCATTACAGGGTATGAGTAGTATTTATGAAAAATATTGGGCTGCTAGACAAAAAATGGCGTAACGCCTTTGTCGGGATAGGAAAAAAAAAGTAATTATGTACTACGCAAGCTTTGCTATTAAGCTTTTCTTTCAACCACTATTTTAATGTTAACGAACAGGTAAAACAAGATTTTTTACCTTCTCTCATTCCTAGTAAGAGGAAGTTCGATTTCGAATTTTCACCAGGTGGTCCTCAACTGGTGTGTTTGTCTGTGTGTACAGCATAGTTCAAAAACGAAAAATTGTAGAAAGTTCAAACTTGATATTCCGTTTAGATACCACAATGGAATCCAACAGTAAGTTATGTGGCAAAATTCCTCAATCGGAAGTACCACTTTACCAAATGGGTTTTTTCACTTTTTTACGATTTTCTCGAAAATGGTCCCAACTTGATATTACACTTGGGGGAGGGGCTGGGATTAGTTTTCCTCTAAAGTACTATTTCAGTTTATCACACAATTTTATCATCTACATAATATTAATTTGAATTAAATTTGTTGTTGAAATTCCAAGTTTGAAGAAAATCAGATGATCGGAAGGGTGTTTTAACTGATAAGTATTTCTATTTTTCAGTTTTCTGCTATTTTCTCTAAAACGGCTGCAACGATTTTCTTTAAAATAAGTCACATATGAAGAGCTGCAACTTTTTTTTTTTTAACATTTCTCCGGGTAAAGTTATTTAAGGGGGCTTTTGGGGGATGGGCAGTGTTATGTTTTCTTCTACAGTGCTATCTTAGTTGATTACATTAGAATTCTATTATCTAAGCAAAATTAATTATAAATAATAGATTGCCAAAATTCCAAGTTTCAAGAAAAATTAGTAAACAAACCGCAATTGCGTTTTTACTAAATAGTTATTTCCAGTTTTTGCAATTTTCTCCAAAAATACACCAACGAATTTCATTAAATTTGATATACTAACTATAAAATTTGTCAATAATAATTTTGTAAACTGCAATAAGTGTTACAAACCAGATTTTTAATTTTATAGAATAGAATAGAAATTGCTAATAAAGCGAACTAAACGGCAAGATAGTTAAATGGACTCCATCAAGTTCAATTTTATTTTATCTTAGAAATAGTAACTGCCAAATAAAACTACATGAGATAATATTTGGTTCTTAGCAGAAAAATGAAATGATATTATTTTTCGTAAAAAAAGTCGTATATCATTAAATGAAAGGCTTATTGAGTGCTGACTTGAAAGCATTAATTCTTCACAAAACTGGTTTTATGCGGAATCATGTGAAGAATTCACCAGGATAAGAGAAATGAGAGTCTACAATTTTGAATAGAAGTTACATATATCAGCGACTGACGAAAATGTTAAGACAAATTAATCAATGGTTTCGTTGACAAATTTGTTTTGTAAATAATTAAATGAAAGGTTTATTGAGTGCTGACTTGAAAGCATTAATTCTTCACAAAACCGGTTTTATGCGGATTCATGTGAAGAATTCACCAGGATTGGAGAGAAATGAGAGTCTACAATTTTGAATAGAGGTTTCATATATCAGCGACTGACGAAAATGTTAAGAAAAATTTAAACGGTTTCGTTGACAAATTTGTTTATCATGGTTTTCAAATAGAAGCTCAGTACTTAAAACTTCTTATTAATACATATTCGAATTTAAAATACTTTCAGAAAATTACCGATGGTACCTTAAAATGGAATTTAATTGATACATTAATAAAATTAAAAACCTCTATATACTGATAATTTACCACTGATAGTCAAGAGTTTAGTTTTTAAATACAATTAAAAAGATCAGTCATTGTGTAAACAGAATTTGCTCTTAGCAAGTCTGAATTATCACACTGTCTGACAAACGCATCCTGAAGATGGGCAAACGCCCGAAACCAGTCGATGACCACAAAATGAAGCATGCTATCACGGAAAGTACCTCTGATAATTTATATTTTCTAAGTATACTGATAGATATTAAACCATTAAACTTTAAATTATGTCCAACTGCATCAAATATACATTTCTTTATAAATTCCATTAAAGATATTAGAGTAATGTCACACTGCGCCAGATAAAACAATCTAATAATGTTTCTCTGAGATCTCGATTGCATGGAATTCTATAAACATCAAATATCTTTTCAACACAATCATAACTTTGATGTGTCAATAAAGGTAGTGACTTCGTTTCTTGGTAACATAAATGAATTAAAATCTTTTCGTTTTAATTGTAGCATCCATTTCAAGTGCAGTGGGAATAGTTGTTTTAAAATCAGGATAAAATTTTAGTATTTTATTTTTTAAATCTTCCATCAATCCACTATAAAATAAGTTTTATAAACTAATAATCTTTATTAATTTTTGTTGAACAAAAAAAAAATATTATTTTTCCAAGTACAATTTTGAAGACATATGCATCTGAGGAGATGTCATATGTTTGTATCTGAATAATTAAACAACATTGTTAAAAAGAGGATAAGGATAAATAATAAGAATAAGCAGAGTAAAAATATGTAGAATCTCTTTTTAAAAAATAAATAAATTCATCACAATCACCAGTAATAACAAATCAGAGTTAAAACTAAACACACTTATACAAAGAAAAACAGCTGATTAAAATAACTTGATAATAATAAGTCTAAAAATGAAACTGTTAAAATAAGAAATATCTATAATTCTAGGCAGATTTGCAGTAGTTAATTAAACTTAACCAATCTTAAAAGAGTATGTGTAAATATAATTTTGTATATATGTTTCAAAATATTTATTAATTTTTCATGTATTATTTATTTCATCTGTACAGTGTATCATTATATACATATGAAAACAAAAAAATTAATAATAAAAATGGAAAATTTTTAAATATTAGAATGGAATGCGAGATCGGCCGTAGCTAATAAGGGAAGCCTGGAAATGTGTATACAAAATGAACAGATTATTAGTGAAACAGGGTTCAAGCCAAACTCAATAATTAAATTCGCAGGGTATAATAATATAACAAATGATAGATCAGATGCAAGGCAGGGACTGCAATCTTATTCAAAATAACATAGCTTATAATGAAATAAAAAAAATGTATAATATCCCAGATCTGATGACCAACCAACCAACAATAGAGAAATGGCTATTGTATTGTTTACAATAGTCTAAAGAACAACGACTCGTACAATGAATGGCATAAATTTATTAAAAGTTTACCCACAACACTTATATTGGCAGGTGACTTTAATGTTCATAATCAGGTTTTTGGAAGCAGCTACACGAGTTCAAGAGTCGCTTCTTTCTAGACGCGATTCAGTATAACAATCTTGTTTATTTACATGATGGTTCTCCTACATCAGTCAAAAATATTAATCATAGAAATAATTCGGCATAGATAGTACCAT
This sequence comes from Triatoma infestans, assembly GCA_011037195.1. Taxonomy (NCBI): domain Eukaryota; kingdom Metazoa; phylum Arthropoda; class Insecta; order Hemiptera; family Reduviidae; genus Triatoma; species Triatoma infestans. The sequence continues at coordinate 21,050 of JAAEAF010003872.1, forward strand.
CTGTTCACCACAATTGGCACCATATTTTACTTGGACTCTGCTAGATGTATGGGCTCTACTCATATTCTTATTATAGAATCAACAGATAAATTTGTAAATTATATAAGCAGACAGAATTTCAGAACATGGAATCTAAAAAAAGCTAATTGGGATACTTTTCAAAAATATATATCTGAGGGAATTGCCTCCTTTATAATTACGATGATTTTCTACTTGTCTGAATATAGCCAATGAAAGATCGATTCCAAAACTTAGAAGTTTCAATACCAAAAATATTACGATATGGTGGAATGAAGAATGTAAACAAGCTGTAGAAAAATGAAAACTCGCCTTCAAAAATTATGTAAGTCACCCAACATATGTTAATTTTGTGCTTTATAGTAAAGAAACTGCAAAAACAAAATTAGTTATAAAAAACATAAAAAGAATATACTGGAGGGAATTTTTCAAAATTTCAGAGTACACCCACAAATTATATATGGAAAAAATAAAATCAATTACGAACTCTCCGAATAGGTATAAGGGCGAGTACCCACTCGAGTTTCTAAATAAATTAGCATCACCTTTCGTTCATAACAATAGAGAATTTAATAACACCAATAAAGAAGTAAGTAGTGAATCCTCCCATATGTTACTGAAATCTTTTAAACTACTGAATTAAATAGAGCCATTAAACAAAACTCTAATACAGCCCCGAGGTCTGGATCAAATTCATTATGGTATGTTAAAAAATCTTATATTACCCGCAATCTAGAAACTTTATAATATTATGTGGATGAAAGGCGAATGTCGTAATGGATGAAAAAATTATTTAATAAAGCCGAATATTAAAACCCAATAAAAATAAAGAGGAGAGTGATTCTTACCGACTTATTGCTCTTTCGTCCTGCGTCATGAAGACGCTTAAAAGAATGATAAAGAATAGATTGGAGTGGTGGCTAGAATGAGAAAATACCCGATATTCAGTATGGATTTAGAAAACGCAAATCTGTCTACGACTGTCAAATTCAACTAACAACTGATATTAATTTAGGAAATACAAGTAATAAGATAACTTTAGCATTATTCTTAGATTGTTTATAAATAATCTTCTATTTTTATTTTTTTTTTTTTACAACCCTTTTTTTGTTAGAAGAAATATACTTTTCTACTTCAGAGCAAGCTTTTTACTTAGTATAAGCGTTTATTAATTTTATTTTCGAAATGCAATTCCGATCCAAATACTGTCACCAACCTTCTTAAAACATTCCGAACAAAGAGAGTACAAACAATATTTTTTATTTGAAATATTTAAACATTAATAAGATTAAAAGCGTTATAATATAAGCGCTATATATTGACCACAGCGAAAAACAAAATATCTTACTTATCAGTGCAGGTACGACCACGAATTTCCATAACGTTTCCGCTAATAATTAAAATTTTGCCCTTGTGAATATATAAAAAAATTGTTTATATTATTTACTATCAAACTTAAAGAAATAAAATACAATTTAAATGGAATAAAACTGATCAATTTATCAAAGCTAAAATAAAAAAGGAAATCTTATTTGTAAGTTTTTACTCTTATTCTTTTCTGGAAAGCGGACAAATCTTCAGATTCTTAAAAGTCTCCTTAAGAGAATAATACATATAAAAGTTACTAACAAAAATAATTTATTTCCCACTTAAACTAACATTATTATTTCAGTCTATAATTTATTTCTAAGATAAACATTTGTTTTCAGAATTCCCAAATATAATTTGTCATTAGTGCTGTCCATCATTGACGGATATATGATATACTAATATTTATATTATTGTCTTTTGTGCGATGACCTATTAATTTTTACTTCAAAGTGCAAATAATTTCAACTGGACGGTACATAATGCAACAACATTCGTGCATTATCTACTGATTCTTCTCCAACGTTGAAAAGACGTTTCAACAATCGAATAATATCTTTGGATATTTTAATAATTATAGAAATATTCTGTATTGCTAGATTAACTGCAAGTGTAATTGCAATTTTTATCAATTCACTTTTCGATAGTTCTGGCCATTCCGCAATTTGTTCCTCTTCTGTAGTTCTACTAAAATAATCGTGAGCGGCGGCTACAGCTGGGCCTAAAAATAAAGAAATATCACTTTAATTTATTAAGTTTCAACTTACTAGTTAAGTTATGCCCTCGAAACAATGACAATGAAGAGGATTATTGGTTTAATTTGCAATAATTCCTTCACAAATAATTTCATGGAGGTACTTATATATATTCTTTAATAATTATTTATATAAATTAAAATTTCTCATATAAATGAAATATATCCAATTACAAAATTATATAATTAAAAGACTAAACACATCAAGAGGAGGTGGAGGTGAATAGGTTTACCAAATTAGGCGTCTCTCTCCCTTTCCTAGCCTGCTGTTGGCGTGTTTCTGGCACATGTCTGTCAGGCTTCCAGACATGGACAGCTTCACAGCATTCATCCTTCTGCTGAAGAGCTCAGTTGGTTTTCAGCAGTCTAAAATGCTCATCGTGGGTCAGGACAAGGCCATTTGAGACGTTGCTGTGTTTTTCACGAAGCTCTCTCAGGCATCTGGTTGGATCCTTTACTGGACATTTTTGTTTAAGGAGACATCTCTAAATAATACGGCTCATGCCGGATCAATTTTGTAGAGTCTGTGAGACAGAGGAAACACCCATCCATCTTATGACTGATTGCCTGGGTTGTGAGGAGATTAGTTTCAGGACCTTTGGTCGGAATAGGATGTCTGTGGAAGAGCTTAGGCTATTTCCCGATTTAAGGTTATTGTCCGATTTGTTCAGAATGCAGTGAATCTTAGATGGATTAGATCCGGGTCTGGATATTTGTTCTAGACCCGGGTTGATGTTGTTTGTCTTAGGTAGCTATATGGGCTCAATGGGGCTTTGGATTCCGTAGGGTTTGGTCCCTTCCCAGGCCAAATAATAATAATAAACACATCTAATTATCAAACAATTTACTCATTTATATGAAACTAAAAACAAAATACTGAGTTATCTTAGACAACAATGCTAAAACCGCTCCCAATTGCAAATCTGACTATCACTAATTACGTCTACTACACGAGACATCGATATTTATCGAATTACACTTCACTCTTCTCCTAATCACCTTTTTTCGCGCGTTGTAACCATGTCGCTGAAGAAACCTCATTCTTTGATTCGTAAACTCAAAACAATCGAAGATAGGTGAACCCACACGCGTGTAGAAGAGATTTAGTCGGCAAAATAGCAAAAACGTGAGATGATTCAAATAAAAGTAATAAAAAATTAATAAAAACATGAATGAAATTTATATTTACCCACCTTTTAATAACAAGAGAAGAAGCAAAGATGCTGCAGATTGGACCAAGTTATAATTTTAGCTAAGAGATGCTTGTGAAAGTGTGGGTGGGTTAGAAATGTTAGTAGAAGGTGCTATATAAAGGGTGATGGTTGGTAGGAGTGTCAGCCAAAATAACTCAGTTTTACCAAATAAACTCAGGTAAAATCAACTTGTACTTTATATATAAAAAGTGCAAAAAAAACACAAAATGGCCTAAGAGGAACAAGTAATTAAATATTTATATTGTAATTCTGTTTTTTATATTTTTAAACAAATCAAAATATCAACTTTGCTTTGATATTCCCGTACATAATGTGAATCAATAAGATAGTTGTGTTTTAAGTACAAGAAAATGAATAATTTTATACATATATCGTAGAGGAGGCAGTATTGAAATTATTGCCAACAAAGGTTCTGGCAAGTCAATAAAATAATTTATTAATTTTTATAAATATTATAAATAAATAAATTTATAAATCTGGTGATCGTAAAAATGTAAAAAATTACCGTCCTATAAGCATATTATCTGTAATTCCAAAGTTATTCGAAAGTTTGATTTATGATATTATAGCTCCACCGTTACAATCTTTGCTTATTCCTGAACAACATGGCTTTAAGCCTAAGCGTTCAACTACCACCAACTTACTAATCCTTCAACAATCTATCCTTAAAGCTTTTGAATCTAATCTCCAATTGGACGTTATTTATTTAGATGTATCTAAAGCATTTGATTCTGGAAACATAAATTTACTTTTGAATAAGTTGCAAACATACGGTATGGTATTTCAGGAGTTCTTCTTACTTGGTTGCGAAATTATCTCACCAACCGATTTCAAACTGTCAAGGTTCGTTCTTCTTTTTCTCATACGATTCAAGCGAACTCAGGTGTGCCGCAGGGCTCTCATTTGGGACCTCTTCTTTTTATAATTTTTATGAATGATTTATGTAATGTCATATCCCATGTAAAATTCCTTTTCTTTGCTGATGACTTGAAATTATTTTGTGAAATAACCTGTTCACAAGATTTCTTGCGTTTACAGAAGAATCTTGATAAAGTGAGTCTTTGGTTTCATGACAATCAGTTAAAATTAAACACTGCAAAATCCTTCCTTCTCTCTTTTTCTAGACGCTCTAAAAAATTTAGTAATCAATACAGTCTTAGTAACCGTCCTCTTTCTACTGTTGACAGTATAAATGACTTAGGTGTCACATTTCAATCTGACCTGTCGTTTTCCATCCATAATGAGACAATAGTTAATAAAGCTCTAAAGATGTTGGGTTTCATTTCTCGGAACACCCGTAATTTCAATGATATTTCATCCGTTAAACATCTTTACTGCTCTCTTGTTCGCTCACAACTTGAATTTTCTTCTCCTGTTTGGTCTCCTTATCTTCTTTCTCACAAACACTCACTGGAACATGTTCAATATCAATTCTTTAAGCTGATTTCTTTTAAATTAAATATTCCTTATACTTCTAACAACATACCTGCACTTCAAGAGCTTACAAACCTACCTTCTTTAGAATTACGCCGTACATATCTTGACTTTATGTTTATCTTCAAACTACTTAATAATAATATTGACTGTTCTTTATTACTTTCCCAGCTGATGTTTCGTATACCTCTTCATAACCATAGATTTCCTTCTACTTTCTTTGTACCTCATCTCTCCTATAATTATCTCCTACATTCTGGTCTTAATCGACTCAGTAGAATTGCCAATAATATCATTCAACAGTTCCCTTATCTTGACATTTTTCATTCTTCCTCTCATAGCATTAAGTCTGCTCTTCTTAGCATTTCTCCTCCACAGCCATGGTCGCATAATAAGAAGTGAACGTTCACATAAATAATACTTATAGTTCCTTCTATGTATTTGAAATAAATATTTTTGGCAGTTTTATGTGTTCTACTATATTCTAGTACATATGTAGTTTTATCATTTGTTTTAGTCAGTTAGTGTTTTGAACATTTTGTATATATATTTTATTATCAATATTACTACTGTAGTTATTATAAGTTGGACAATAACTGTGTAATTAATATTTTGTACTCAAATTTGTAATTGTTTAGTTATTGGGCTCTGCCCGTATGTATGAATATAAATAAATAAATAAATAAATAAATAAAAAGCAAAGATCACAGATAGCTGTCGACTTTGCAATGACAGTATCTTTAGTTTTTTTATGAACATGTTTATAGTCAATGTCATTAGTTGAATTTGGGTTCTAAAGCAGTTTTTTTAAATTTGTTTCGTAAAATTTGAATATTTGCAAAATCTTTTGTGGTAATTATAAACAAGCGTGCCCCCAAGATGGACGGCAACTACTAACTACAGTAACCTGCTCGCTCCCACTCCTATTATACTCACATTTCTTATATTTCTGATTTATTAATTCATTCGTATTTCTTTATTTATTTCACATTTGCATTCATTTCAAAAAGTATCAGACTAAATATAAGTTAAAACTACGAAATACAACCAGAGTTAAACTTCAAACATTGTCCCAAGAACTTGTAGGTTTGAATTAGTGAACACTGGTTAATTAATGTGTCATTTAAAATAACTTGAATTCAGTGATAAATATTAAACAAGAGGGTTTTATGTGATTGTTCATGTGAGGTTACTCTAGCTAATTGTAGTCCATCTTGGGGGCACGGTTGTACATAAAATGTTTTGTATTAGAGATTCCAAAATACAAATAATATCCTAAAAGGGGCGTTTAAGTCAATTGCATAAGCATTGAATTGTTATTGAGATTTGAGGTTGTTTACTGATTTTCAAACATTACCATAAAATGCTGAGAATCGTTACCTGAAATTCGATATTGTATTTAAAATGGATGAAGAATGTTTCGCTTTCATGAGAGAGGTATAGAATTTTATAAAAAAAAATCTATATTCAAGGTAATGATTTTGCAAACATTATAAGTGTCAATTCTCTTAGATTAAAAAATTCTCTGAAATAATTCAAACCTCCAAAATGACCTAATCATAATGCAACAGTTTAATGAATAAACTCACCAAGCACAGAGCCATATGGTCCAACTGCTACTGCGCCAGAAAGTGAGCCTACAAAAGTTATTACTCCTTTTTTGATAAGTGCTCGTATTAAGGCGGCCACGTACCTCTCTGGAATATTATCATATGTATACCTCATTTTTGCAGAATGAACTACATTGAAACTCAAATATACATTTAATTACCTTTTTGATCCATTTTCTTCCTCTTTACAAAATTTTTCTGGAAATAAAATAATATACAAATTCAATTTTTACAAGAAAATATCCATACAAACTTTTTAGAATACGACTATATCGATCACACAGACTCTACAACACACATTAACCATCTATGTATTGGCATACTTCCACCAATTCAAGCCTTATATACGTTTTCCAACTACAACTACGTAATTCCCAGCCCTGGGATTCACAGACAACCTACTATCAGCTGACATCCCCACTGCCTCCGTAGTTCGCAGGTTATTCAAAAAACCGAACGTAACTACTGTTTATATTAAATGTTTTCTAATATTCTTTCAACTTGAGTATAAAGTTCAATTGATTGAGTATACAAGTAAATGAATTGATTTTAAATAAAGAAAAAACATGCAGGAAAGTTTTTACAGTAAGTCAAAAAGAAACAGACTCACCTGCGAAGTTTCTGGGAATAACGGTAGACGCTAATCTCTCTTGGAAAAGCCATATATACAACCTCAGCAAGCAATTGGCCACAGTAATTTTCCTGATTAGAAGACTCAGGGAGGTAGTCTCAATTGAGTATTAAAAACTGCTTATTTCGGCTTGTTTCACTCTCGGATGGCTTATGGAATTGAGCTTTGGGGTGCCGCATCTGAAGCCAAGGTGATTTTCAAGCTCCAAAAGAGAGCAATAAGAACAATATTAAAGAAAAAAGCTCGAGACAGTTGTAGAAAACTATTTGGAGAGCTGAATATTATGACACTATCCTCTCTGTTCATATACAGACATGCTCTGAAACAGAAACAAGAAACAAACAAGGATTTCAGGAGCAAACAATATAACTACAACATTCGTAGTAAGTGTGATATAAACATACCTAAAACCAGGTTGGTCAAGACAGAATGTAGTCCGAAAGTAATCTCTGGAAGAATCTACAACCATATTCCAAGAGAAATTAGAGAACTGAGTGATCCAACATTCAAAAAAAAGCTGAATGGTTTTCTTATGAAAAGCACATTTTATAATTTGGATGAATATTTCCAAGAAAATTACAGTGTAGAACGATTTAAATGAACAGATACACTTAAACTGAACATAGAACTAATAAAATGTAAAAGATTATAAAGATATGTCTATATAAATAAGTATAAAGGTCGCACACAGCCAATATCTATGACAATAAGTTATAATGAATTAGTTGAGCCTCTTATATTTTGTAAATATGTACAGGCAAATAAACAAATAAATTAATTAATTTATGTAAATCGTTGTTCAGAGTAAATAAAAAAGTGGAGGTAATACGAGTAGTTAGACCTGTTAAGATGGCTTTTAAGCACGTAAAAGTTCATCTTTTTGGAATTCTTTTAAAAGTTTTTAATTCTTGGAGAATATTATACTAACAGATTAAAATGATGAAAAAATTTCTATCGGTGTTCAATTTGAACTTTATTTATAATATCAATATTTTTATATAAAGTGCTAATCAGTTTGTAACCATACTGATTGTTTACAAGAAAATAATGAGCATAAATTATTGGTATGATCGCCAAAATGAAGTGTAGATTTTCCGCGGCACATATCAAAAAGCAGAAATTTTCCTATTCTTTTTATATGAATGAATACCCAGCGTTAACTTCTAATTCGATCAATGTAACAAATCCTTGTGGTAATGAGTTCGATAATATGCCACTTATAGCAAATTTGATAGAGCACAAACAATAAAGCTGAAAAGAAAATAATACAAACTTAATTTCTGACTTATGCATTAAATATGAAAAATTTAATTTAACACTTTAGCAAAGGGGAAAATTACCTGTAGGAAAAATTCAATCTCAATGGCTTTAGAAGTAAATGTTATCATTACGACTATATAGGAGGATGTGAAGCAGAAAACGTCTATCTTCGAAGAAGGATGGTACCTATATGAAGTCCGGAAGAGAAGCTATTTTCGATGCCATATCTGTTTGAATTCCTATCGTATAACACATCAGTTAGATGTGAAAGTGGTAAATTAAATTGAATTTCAGGAAAATAATTCTGTCTTGAAAATTAAGTTATTACGAACTAAAAATAAATTAGAACTACATGAAAAAATATTTTTGTAGCGCTTTCTTTTTCTTACTGCATCTTCAAACTTGAATAAATAAATTCTCTTTGATCTCAGAAGTTTTCAGAAATTCATTTAATAGACTCCAATAACGAGAGAGAGAGAGAGTGATTGAGACTGAGCACATCCATAAAAACATCTCTTTCATGCCCAGGGGAGACACAAAATAATAGTTTCGATGCAAACGATTTCGAAAATATGTCAAAAATACAACACTTTCTTGAGAGTGAAATAAGTTGAATTTTAAGAGAAAACCATTAGCATTTATTGTAACTTTTACATGTAAAATAAGTCAATTAAATTAAACTGTAGAACTTACTCAGTGGGTAATAAATTCAAAGATTTTGTATATCTTGGAGGCCTGAATTTGTTTAATATTTCGTAACTTTGGTTCGCAACATCGACTGCTTCTTCAATTGAATTTCTAGTTGAAAAGTGCTATTTTATTGCACTTCTATATATTTTTTTCTTCAAATATTTATTATTTATTTATTTGTTGACCATTGATGATTGTTACAGGGATCCCTGAAGAAGACGTTCGTCAGAACGTTGGAAAAAAAGTGTAAATTTTATTGACCGCTCCTCGAGATCTCCTTTAGTGACTAATTGCCATATACTGAGCATTCTACTAGTAATGTGGTTTATGAATCCGGTGGAGGTTAATTTTATATTTGCGGCCTCTCCAGTTTTGGTCGCTTCTTCAGCTATCATGTCCACGATTTCATTAACTTCAACACCGCAATGTCCTCTAACCCAGACAAAAACCACAGATATTCCCTTTCCGTTAAAAGAGCCATTAACCGCAGTATTTCTATAAATAGATGGTCCAAGTTAGGAGATTTACTCAAATTTGCTAGTTTATTTTATATATAAACTTTGGCTATCACTCAATATTATATATCGGTTATTATTACATAGTTTGAGAATGTACTTAAGGGCCACTACAATAGCTACTGTTTCTGCAGTATAGATAAAGGCATGTTGGTTTGCTGCACTATTTACAAAATTCCAGTTGGGGTTCATAAAAGGCCACCCTAATTTATTCCCTTAATTTAGCATTTTCCATTTTTTTTTTTTTTGGATACAATAATATATATATTGTACAATAAAATACTATTTACAACCTAAATTAAAATCTATTTACTCATTGTGTATATACATTCATTTTCACTATACTTATATACATATAACTCATATATCCATACATATACACAGGCACACATACGCATACATAGACACACATTCATACCTAAGTTAAAGGCAGACATAGGTACAGACCACATAATTACACACATACATACATACTTGTACAAATATGTATATATACAATACGTATATACATATATATATTATGCAACACATACACATACACACAAGTATCATGAACTATTGTGATGACAGTTAAGTACCGTCTTTAAGTTAAAATATTTCAAAAAACAAAAATCTTACACATCTCTTCATCTAAACTTTCTAGTCTATCTTAATTATGGATTTTAGTTTATCTTCCGGTATAACTTTTAGTTCATTTGAATTTATACTCTTTATAATAAGTTCACAGCTTCAAACATAATTTCTAGATCGTTGTCAGCACTCAGTGGTCTTAGAACCATCTGAACTTCTGTGGGTTTATTGGGATTCTTTGAGCTCAAGCCACGAGGTACATTTTTCTCCATTCCCTGACTGAATAGGTGTTTATTTCTTTTTGACCAAAGTTCTGAGAATCTCTTCTAAATTCTTTGTGGCCCTTTTCACCGTTATCGTAGAAGCGTATTGCCTATTGGGGTAAGATGTTTTATTTAAAAGGGTGGAATCCTTTCAAATCGTCGAGCATAGGAATATCTTTACCAGGAATATAATACTGAGAACGATTTAAAAAAAAAAAAAAAATTCCTAGCTTCTATATGGGGTAAGTTATTTTCGGCCATTATTGGTTTTTCTTTTTTAAAACGAGGGCACAGATCGTGTTTTGAAGCTGAATGACTAGAACTTCAATTTATACATTTAGAATCTGTACTATTACATTCGTTAGCTTCATGATTTTCCTCATATTTCTCACCCCTAATACTTCCCTTACTTTGGTCTTAGAAATGTCCATACCTCAAACATTTTTTACATTATATAACACTTTGAATGTAATTGTGAACTTCACATCTTACGTATTGTATATATACATATTGAGATACATATGTGCTGGTCCCTTACTGTGATTAACACAGAATGAGTAGGAATAAATTTAATTTCATTAGTCTATCATGTTTTATTCACTTTAATCGTCTTAAATTCAATATTTCATATTTATGACCCAAAGGACCCCTAATAACATCTTTTCATCATCACATAATTCAATATCTATCCCTCTTATTACAGCTCTCCTTTGTAATAAGTATCTAGGAATATACGCCTTAAATTCTTTTTCTTTCAGAACAACAGACTTAATAAGTTTGTTGGCAGAAACCTCATTATTCAATTCGATTCTTATTCTGTTTATTCCTAATTTTTTAAATGAATCAATATATTATTCGCAATTTCAGGATGATTTACATAAAATAGCTTCCTAATAGGCAGGAATTCTGGAAATTCCCTTTTTCTCTTTGTTTAGACTTTCTATAGCGACATAATATGGCCCCAAATCCTCAAATCGATATTCCATATAGGAAAGCTTAATACATCCAATTCATTATTTTTCCAACATTTAACTTCGTTCATTACGTTTATCGATTCCCTTAGCCCCTTCATTTTCCATATCAATGTCTGGCGGAACCCCTATCTGCCCTCTACTGTTGTCTGTCATATTAAATTAAAGAAAAATAAATAAATAAACATTTCCAGTTAGGAAAGAAACAAAGAAAGAAAAATAAATAATAACAGGTAATAAAATACGATACTGTTTCCTAAAAAGTAATTAACAATACGAAATAAAAAGGTACTTTAAAAAAAATTAGATATACCAATTTTAAAGTGAATTTTGGGGAACTATTTCAAGAAATATGAAAAAATAATGTTGTGAAGAAATTTAGTGAGAATCGGTCAAGAAAAATACATGCAAAGTTACTAACAAAAATAATTTATTTTTCGCTTAAAATAATTAATTATTTAAGTCTGTAAGTTATTTCTAAGATAAACATTGACTTTCAGAATTCCCAAATATAATTTGTCATCAGTGCTGTCATCGCTGAGGGAGATAAGATATACTAATAATTATATGATTGTGTTTTGTGCGATGACCTATTAATTTTTACTTCAAAGTGCAAATAATTTCTACTGGACGGTACATAATGCAACAACATACGTGCATTTTCTACTGATTCTTCTCCAACGTTGAAAAGGCGTTTCAACAATCGAATAATATCTTTGCATATTTTAATAATTATAGAAATATTCTGTATTGCTAGCTTAAATGCAAGTGTAATTGTAATTTTTATCAATTCACTTTTCTGGCATTCCGCAATTTGTTGCTCTTCTGTAGTTCTACTAAAAAAATCGCGAATGGCAGCTACAGCTGGACCTAAAAATAAAGAAATACCACTTTAACTTATTAAACAATATGCCTTCCAAACAATGACAATGAAGAGGATTACTGGCTTAATTTGCAATAATTCTTTACTAATAATTTTATGGAAGTGCTTATATATATTCATCAAATAGTAGAGGCTCTTGGGAAGAAATAATTAAGGGTAGTACTGGATTCGAACTCGGGACCTCCGCGTGAGAGTCCAACGCGCCAACCACAGAGCTAATCCCTTCCCTGATTTAATGTTGTTAACCTGATTTTCAAAAATTACCATAAAATGTTAAGAATCGTTACTTCAATTAATTCGTTAATTGTATTTAAAATGGATAAATTAGGTTTCCCTTTCATTAGAGAGTTGTAGAATTTTATAAAAAAAATCTACTTGAGGTAATGTTTTTGCAAACATTATAAGTTTTAATCCTCTTAGATTAAAAAATTCTAGTAATGGATAAACTCACCAAGCACATTGCCATATGGTCCAACTGCTATTGCGCCAGAAAGTGAGCCTGCGAAAATCTCTCTTTTTGATAAGTGCTCGTAATAAGGCGGCCACATACCTCTCTAGAATAGAATCCTACCACTCTAGTATTCATCATTTTTGGACAATGAACTACATTGTAACTCAAATATACTCATTTAATTACCTCTGCGGTCCATTTCCTTCCTCTTTACAAAATTTTTATCTAAATAAAATAATATGCAAATTCAATTTTTACAAGAAAATATCCATACAAACTTTTTAGAATAGAACTTTATTGATCACACAGACTGTCCTTAATCATACCACAACCAATACGAATCTATACATTACCCAACTACAACTATTTATTCCAAGACCTGGGATTCACAGACACAATCTACAATAAACTGTCAACCCCGCTTCTACTGTAGTTCGCGGGTCATTCAAATAGCAGAAAGTCGAGTTTCTGAACTTGCAAATTTTTTCTTTTCTAAAACAAAACTATATATTATATTTAATCTTTTCTAATTTTCTTTCAACTTAGGCATAATAGTTTAATTAATTAAAATTGTTGTTTCGACATAAAAGAATAACCTGAAGGTTATAAGTAAAGTTAGACTTGTTAGGACTTTCAAGCACTTAAAAGTTTTCTTTTTTTTAGAATTTTGTTAAAGTTTCTAAATTTGTAAGTTTTCTAATTTGTTTAAAGTTACTAAAGAACATTATACTAAAAGATTAAAATGGGGAAATAATACATCAGTGTTCAATTTGAACTTTATTTATAATATAATTTTTTTATATATAAAGTGCTATTCAGTTTGTAACCATACCGATTTTTTACAAGAAAATAATGAGCATAAATAATTGGTACGTTCGCCAAAATAAAGTGTACTTTTACTGCGGCAAGTATCAAAATGCAGGAATTTTCCTATTCTTTTTGTTTGTAATAAATATCCAGCGTTATCTTCTAATTCGCTCAATGTAACAATTCCTTGTGGTAATGAATTAGGTAATGTGCCACTTATCTCAACTAGCACATTTGATGGAGCACACACAACCACAGCATTTCTTGTAGCTATCAAGCAATATAAAAGCTGGAAAGAAAATAATACAAACTTAATTTCTGAATTATTTATTAAATATGAAAAATTTAATTTAACACTTTAGGAAAGGGGATAATTACCTGTAGGAAAAATTCAATCTCAATCGCTTTAGAAGTAAATGCAATCATTACGACTTTATAGGAGGATGTGACGCATAAAACGTCTATCTTTGAAGAAGGATGGTATATGACGTCCGGAAAACAAGTTATTTTCGATGCCATATTTATCTGTTTTGAATTCCTGTCATATAACACATCAGTTAGATATGAAAGTGGTAAATTAAATTGAATTTCAGGAAAATAATTCTGTCTTGAAAATTAAGTTATAACTAACTGGAAAATAAATTAGAACTACATGAAAGAATATTTTTATAACGCTTTTTTTTTCTTACTGCATTTTCAAACTTCAATAAATAAATTCTGTTTGATCTCAGAAGTTTTCAGAAATTCATTTAATAGACTCTAATAACGAGAGAGAGAGTGATTGAGCACATTCCATAAAAACATCTTTTTCATGCCCAGGGGAGACACAAAACAATATTTTCGATGAAAACAATTTCGCAAATCTGTCAAAATACAACACTTTCTTGAGAGTGAAAATAAGTTGAATTTTAAGAGAAAACCATTTGCATTTATTGTAACTTTTACATATAAAATAAATCAATTAAATTAAACTGTAGAACTTACTCAGTGGTTAATAAGTTCAAAAGATTTTGTATATCTTGGTCGCTTGATTTGTTTAATAATTCGTAACCTTGGTTCGCACTATCGACTGCTTCTTCAACAGAATTTCTAGTTGAAAGAAAAAAAAAATAAAATAAAATAAATTAGCAATAACTGAAATGTACTTTTAAATTTGAACAGATTCACATCGAACAAAAACTTTAACCAGTAAGGTCAAAAAAAAAAAAATCTTTTAGTTTCAGGAAATTTTCACCTAACTTACCTAAAAAACTGTTTATTTTCTTTCAAACATTTGTCATTTACGGCAAAATGTTTATCTGAGTATTCTTCGGGGATTAAGTACTTGACTCTTGTTAAATATTCTAAAACTGAAAGTTAACAAAATTTAAAAAAAAAGAAAAAGACTTGAGGAAAAAGAAAACAAACTTATACAGAACTAAATGTTCAATACATTATTATTTCGTTTCAGTTTTATATTATCCAATTTATTACTAAATTTTGATTTTAAAACTTATACAATGAGTAAACCTCATCCACTGGATTACTCCGAAAAGAATGTAATACCAAATGAAGTACTTTACTTACGCTGGATTCCATTAAAAGGCAACCGTGTTTCATTGCATGATTCAAATGGTATTGAAGGATCTAAAAGCCCATGTGAATTAATCCAAATAGTACCGATCTAAAAATGAGAAAAAGATAATCTGACGAGGTTTGGAAATAATTAAAAGAAATATATATTTTTTTTTTTTTAGTAAAAGGAAAATACCTCTCCATAAATTAATTAAAGTGCTGCGATGTAGCCAAGCCATTCAGCTACTAGTCTGTATTCCAGAACATGCTGATCAACAAGGAAACGAAGGGCTAAACGAGCTAGCGAAGATGGATATTGGTTCTTTTTTTATCAGCTTCAAAACATGGAAGCCAGGTCATTTATGGATGTGAATACACCACAGGAATAGATTTCCAAATACAAACTCACCACAGGATCATAACTAGGTAACATACTCCCGCCTTCGGGAGCTCAGTTGGGCCGAGCCGAAAAATCAGTACAATTGTGGATTGGACCTTTAAAACAATCCAACCGATATATGATCCAACTAGGTGTTACTGGCGGTATTACAGGTGCAGCCAGAATTGAAAGAAATATCTATAACTTGTTTTGTGTTATTGTGAAAGCATACGGGAAGGCAAACAAATGTGCCATATTTGTTAATTCACAGCGGTTATCCAGTCCAAGACAATAATATAAAAAAAAATCTGGTGTGAAACGCTCACACAATTTTCTCTTACTCCAGTTCTTAAAATTATAATTGACAAATTTTATAATTTGTGTAGCAAATTTAATGAAATTCGTCGAAAATTGAAAAAACTGTTCAGTAAAAGCGCACATCCGGTTTACTAATTTCCTTGAAATTCGAAATTTTAGCCATCTATTTATTTCTAATTAAATTTCTTTGGATAATCAATTATATAGCACTTTAGAGAAAACGTAACCCCACCCCACCCCTAAAAATGCCTATAAATGAATTTTCCCGGAGAAATGGTTCAAATAAAAGTTGTAGATTTTTGTATGGTTAGTTTCAATAAAATAAGAAGTTCTTATTAAAATAAGAAGTTTCAAGAAAATCGTCAGAGCCATTTTTGAGAAAATGGCGAAATAGTAAAAAAATCATTTAGTAAAGTGGTAAAGTAAACGCACTTTCGGTTATCCGATGTTTTTCAAACTCGGAATTTCAACAACATATTCAGTTCTAATCAACAATTTTTAAAAAGTTGTAGCGCATTGTATATTTAGTTGATATACCAAGTTTAAAGAAAATCGTCGCAGCTATTTCTGAGAAAAATGCAAGGAAAACAACTAGTAAAGTGGTACTTCCGGTTGAGGAATTTTGACAGATGACCTACTGTCAGATCCCATGATACCTTTACGGAATATCAACTTTCAACTTTCTAAGGTTTTCCGTTTTTGAGCTATCTGTTCACATACACACACCACAGACCATTTGCTAAAATGTACTTTTTTGGACTCAGGGGACCTTATTCGGATATTTCCGATGAAAACTCAATATTGAAAATTTGACACGATTACAATACTTCCTCTTACTAGCAGTAAGAGAAAGTAATAAGATGCTCGATAAGAGCTGCTTTGGGGATCCAGTGGTGGGACGTAGAAGTCTATATCTGGAATTAATATGGCCAAAGATTTCAAAACAGAATTAAGAATAATATATTGTAAATTACCTTCAACAATTTCATCAGGCGATTGGTTATCGATAATTTATCGGACCAAACGGAAGCTGCACAACCACAACCTTGTGCAGTAACAAGACTTACAACTTCGTCCATTGTTCTAAAAGGTAACAAACATACTGTCAAGGTCAAATTACAATCAATCTCAAGTTCTCTAGGATCCCAACCAATGAAAAATCTAGAAACATTGTTATCTGTCTCCTATATAGAAAAAAATGAAAATAAATATTTCTTATGAATTTAGGTGAACCACATATTCCTAATTTTATCGAAATAATTGAATAATGAGTATAATTACTTTCAGTTGATCTCTCTGGTCACAATTAATAAACTCAATTTGCCGAAAGCGTTTAGAAAGATCCTGCAGTTTACAAATGACATCATCGAAGATTGTTTCTTGAATATATGCATGAGTGACTGACCAGTATAACTTGGGCAAACAAAAAAATTATATATATATATACAAATTATATAAAAACAAAGAGGACTAAGGTACTACAGTCATATTCTAAAACTTTCAGTTCTAGATAAAATAACTGATATAGCCTTCCACTCAAGACAGTTTAGGATTACATACAATGAATAGAATGATTATATTTTAATAATGATTTATGTTGAAGAATTTTCTTTTTTGAATTTTTAGTTTTTCAATATGTATCTGTTGCTTAATAGCTTAATTTAAGTATTGCAGAATTCTATTTCATTGGTGAAAATTATTTCTCTTATTCCTGGTAATTCAGTTATATACATATACACACAGTTAAAAATCTGGTATGAAACCGTCACATCACTTCTGCTTCCTCTGATAATACAATTATATTATATAATATGATTATATATTATATTAATACGATTAATATTTAATCGTGTCACAATTATTATTCTATGCTCTAACATAAATATAATGATAGGAGGGGGGGAGATACCTCAGGTATAAAGATTACTTTGTAGTCCAGAAAAGTGTTCCAATAAGATTAACCCACCTAAAAATGTTTTTTAAGATCACAAATTCCGCACCATTATCTAAAATCATTTTTTTTTTTAATGTTACAAATAAAAGTGATTGATATATATCTGTGCAATTTATAATCCATGATTAAGAAAAACCATTATCATTTTCGAGAATTTCCCAAGCAACTCAAAATCTATTCTGTAACGTCTTATTTTGAGTTAATAGATTTTGGAAATTTAACAATGCTTATAATTAATATTAATACTATTAGGTGGTAGAACTATACTTTGTACTGAAATGATGCTTTGGAAGAAAGCTACTGTTTCCCCAGTAACCTTCAAAAATATCTCGATAATTCTTTATAAATTCGTTTCGAAGCTTCAAGTAAGATCTATTTTTCTTGTTGTTGATAGACTTCAATTTTACTGTAAAAGTTAATTGAATTTTAATTAAAATGCAAACGAACTTTTATATTCTGCTTATCTGACCAAAATCGGTTAAATACTTTACTAAGTTTCTCAGTGATTCACAGCAATAAATAACCTAGAAACATTTAATAAATGCAGGTTCGTCCTTTATCCTTCATAACATCCATTAGTCTTTTTGCTCTGAATTCATGATTAAAAAACATTTCATTTTTATGTAAAAAATTCCAAAAAAAAAAAAAATTAGAAAACCATTCCATAATCAAGGTTGCTGTTTTTCGTTTCGGGTTCTTAAACGTCCCTGGAATATAGGAAGTTAAAAAAAAAGAGTAAATAGTCGAGGCAAGTCATTTGAGAAGTTGAATTTCAGATTCTTGGTACTATAATGATTTCACAAGAATGTTATGTGGAGCTTACTGGTTAATTGGAGCATTTCTTGCAAGAAGTTTCTTACAACATAAGATAGCAATTTTGTATCATTATATCTCTTGATGCATCAATGAAGTATTTCATCAATTTAAGAGATTTCAAGATATGACTCCAGCATAATGATTCATAAGCATTGTGATTCATTCTTCTTCTGTGGCGTAAAACAAAAAAAAATAATAATAAAGAAAGAAAGTTCCTCCATATGCAAATTTATCACTTCACCGATTAACATGTTTAAAAATAATAAAAATAATTATACAAGAATTTTTAAAGTCCGTGTTTTACACAATTCATAAAGGATTATATAGGAACTACAAAAATCATAAAGTACAATTACCATTCCATTGAATCTAAAAGATGATTCAATTAAAGAGTCCAATGCAGAATCCAAATCTGACTCTTCAAATATTAACACTGGACAGTAATGGGGAGTTGAGTCACCACTAATTACTGTAAAGAATATCTATAATTACATAATTTACATATAGTTCTAAGTTCAAATAAATATTAATTACGTATATTATGAAATATTCATTTACTGTTTTCTCTCTATAGGTTTTTTTTAAAGTTTGGAATTATTTCGCATACTTTATTGACCTTTATACTATCTAAAGTGACTGAACTCTAAGAATGGCGATCTGTCTAGTGGGAAACTAATGAATGTCACAATTCTCTAATGTTTCAGAGCACCTCTAAAACTAATTTTCTAGGAAAAATGTTCGTACAGATTTTAAACCTATATAGAGAAAAGGCAACATGAACGCGTTATAGCCTCATTTTCTCGAATGGGTGCAGGATTATATATATACCAATTTGTGAATTTTGGAGAAATATTTCAAGAAGTATAAAAATACGAAAAATGAAATCCACTCAAAACAGACACACTTCTGGTTGCCCGATTTTATCCAAAACCTTTATGGCGATATTCAAACGGAATATATAATTTTTTTAATTTCTGTGATTTTTCGCTTTTAAGTTATGGCCAAAAACGGGCACTATAGATCTTTGAGGTCGCACACCAATAATCCCCTATAACAATTTATAGCCAAAAACATCCAATCCAAAAGATAGGATTTTCATACTCAAGAAACCTCAATACGCATGTATTTTGGTGAAACTTGATTTCCTAAATCTGATATGATTGCAGTTTATACATCCCTTATGTAGTTTTAATAAGTAAAAGGATATGAAATTTTTCGATGAGAAATTAAACTATTTATTCCATGTAACTGCTTCAAAAATGTTTGTTGAATGTTACGTTGCACATACTTGCGCCATCTTAAAATTACGTAGCCGGATTTAAAGGTAATTTACTACAAGATTAGTATATATACTTCATTATTTTTGTCTTCCTTGGGCTAGTCCATCGTTTCTTTCCAGACTCTTGGAGTTTGGTTAGAATTTAGGAACATATTGATTGAGTGGGGACAGACATTAATGTGTACTGTTCAATGGTAGTGGACGTGGTCAGGGGCATCACGAGACTATTGTTAGTGAGCTTTTACAGGAGGCCCTGCGAGTGGTGGAGGGGTAATGTAGAGGAGTAGACCAGGTGGTCAACCCTGCTAAGACCATCCTGGTTCCATTTATCAGAAGAAGGAATGTTGAATGCTTCAACACACTGAACTCTTCGGTCTGGAAGTGTTTGGTCAGGTGAAATATCTGGGAATCATTCTGGACTCCCGACTCACCTGGAAAGCTCATCTAGAACATGTTACATGAATGTAAAGAAGTCTCTCTGCGGAGTCGCTAGACCCTGCAGAAAAACATGGGGTCACTCTCCTAAAATAGCCCACTAGTTCTATACGCGGACCATCATACCTGTCCTCACTTATGAGGCAGTGGTGTGGTGGCCAAAAACGGAATAGCAGGTGGCAGGAAGAACTTATCAGGGGTGCAAAGGCTTTGCAGTGCCCCAATGGCAGCATTGGAAGTACCGCTGGGGTTACCTCCGCTGCATCTTTTGATACAAGCGGAGGCGAGGGCCAGTGCGTACAGACTAATCAACAATGGCCAGTGAAAACAGAAGAGCTCCTTGGCCAAGCATTTGGACATAATACAGAAGGTTGACCTTGGCCCTATTTTTAATTTGGCTGGGGAAGAATGCTGTCCAACATTCCACATTATATCCCCTTCCAGGTGATCTTTACATTCAGATCGGAATGGGCTAAAAGTTGGGAAAAACGAGGCCGGACTGGCGGATCCTGGTTCACGGATGGACCCAAAATTGCCTGCGGAACTGGAGCCGGAATATATGAAGTTAAACGGGAGGTACTCATTGAAAGGCCTCTTGGTGGATACTCCACGGCATTGCAGGCTGAAGTTTATGCTATAAGGTCTGTGCTGAGGAGGACTTACGTATGGGCCCTAGGAATAGGGAGATGTGCATCTTTTCGGACAGCCAGGCTGTATTGAAGGCTCTTGGGGCATTCAGAATTACTTCTTCCCTTGTCAGGGAGTGTAGAGACTCCCTGGAGGCGCCCTCCCGGCACAATAAAGTTCGGCTGGTATGGGTGCCGGGACACAAGGGGGATAAAAGGCAACGAACCAACCGACCAATTGGACAGGAATGGTGCGAATTCTCCTTTCTGTGGGCCGGAACCTGTTCTGGGAATAGCCAAAAGTATGGCGAGGGCTTCTCTGAGAGAATGGACTCGGAAAGAACATAATCGTCACTGGAGGCTAAGTACTGGAGCAAAACACGGCAAAATGGTCATGCCAGAGCTGTGTAGAAGAAGAACCAGAGAGACCCTGGGTTTAAGCAGGTATCAGATTTGTCTGATAACGGGCCTGTTCACAGGGCACGGTAGGTTCAAGAAACATCTGCACAAGGTGGGATTATTTGATTCGGAGCCCTTGTGTAGACTGTGTTAGGAGGAGAAGGAGGAGACGACCTCTCACCTGTTGTTTGATTGCGTCACAATCGGCAGAGTGAGGTACGAGATCTTCAGTATGTTGAGGCCGGAGGAAATCGTACTTCAAGAAGGACTGGCGGGGAAGGTCCTGGACCTCATGAAGAGGGGAGGATCCTCTACAAGCATTAAGGGGTTGGCACAATAAGCCTCAATGGGTAGGCTGCAGTGCCTGGGGAGTCCCCCCCCCCGTGTCATTCTATTCTAATTGTTCAATGGTTATGGAAATTTCTCTTATCGGACTTAAGATAGAAAAAAAAGGTCTCTGTCCCAAATTCTAAATTGTGCTGTGACATATTTTCCTTATATAGTAGAAATTGTACGAGTATTAACTTCTTGGCAATATTTACATTTATTAACAAGTAAATTAAATACTTAAAAATTAAAAGTTTATCAATAAAAAATATAGTGTTCATAAAAAACATACTGAGCCGTCTTGGATCTTGTACAATTGAACTGATAAAAACATATTTAATTCTATAAATATGATTCAGTGTGCTGAAAAAAAGAAGAAATAAGTTGTATTAAAACAATAGATTAAACAATCACCATATTGTTCTTCTTAGGCATGTGAATTAATAACTTGTAAGATATAAAAAAAAAAAAAAAAAAAAAATTATAGTTACAATATAAAACGCGAACTTACCCGTTATTTGTGAGTATATCTCCGATTGCAACGAGATAAGGAACTAAGGACTCATCAAGAGGGTGAATTCTTATGTTACATCCCGAAATTAAAAGAGGTGACAGTATCCTGCCAAGAATGTAAATATCTCTAACATTAATGTCCAAATACACTAAAAAAATAAATAAATAAAATAAAGAAAACTCTAGATTCAATAAGTAAAATTATAAAAAAAAAAATCTCTCTTTGTAACAAATTATTTCAATATGCAAAAACAAATTCTAAGAAAAAGGCTAGCTATAAAAAGTAGGTTATTGAGGATGATGGACAATTATACATCCTATGCAAAGTAATGACTTTAAAAAAACAAAAATTCTTCATGATAAGAGAAAATGTTCTTACCAGTTTCTTGAGCATTTGCATAAAATGCGCAATTATCTGCAGTCTGGAAATAGTAATTGAAGTCATCACAAAAATTAGAAGCTATGTCTTTCGCATCCCTTGAATTATAAAGTGTCTCGTTTAAAATTTCTATAAGTATATCACTTTTATCTTTCATTGTAGTCACTATCCTATGAAACATAAAGACAAAATAAAAAAATAATCCACTAAATCAAGTAGTATTAATATTATCTATTTATTGTTTAGAGTTTCTTATAAATACCAACTTGTTCAATATTTGCTTCCATAAAGATGGTTCAATATCAATGATTTCATATTTTTCAGAAGGAACATGTCCTCCATAAATATCTGATTGTCTATAGGAATTCAACCATTCCTTTAAAACAAAGTTAACGTTATATTACTCGAATTTGGTAACTCATTTA
Source organism: Triatoma infestans (assembly GCA_011037195.1). Classification (NCBI taxonomy): domain Eukaryota; kingdom Metazoa; phylum Arthropoda; class Insecta; order Hemiptera; family Reduviidae; genus Triatoma; species Triatoma infestans. The sequence goes on from JAAEAF010003872.1 coordinate 43,893, forward strand.
TTTACTCAGAATACTAATATAAATGCATCTTACTTTGCCTTTACTATTTAATGTTGGTTTATGTGTGCAATCCATGGTCAGAAATATTTCACTTACACTTTTGCTAGCAATCATCTTTAAAAGCATTCATTCAGAACTGGGGAGTGTTTTTTTTTATCACTGAAATTACAAATAAAGAAATGTTAAGGAACGATGAAAGTTGATAAGGAGAATAAAACCCACTTCACATTGTTCAAGGATTTGATCAATTTGTCAACACTGACAATTTCAAATTGCAGGTTATTTTTAGGAATATCCCTCCATAAAATATAAACAAATATATATTCATTTTACACATTCCTGATCATATATGTTATCAGCAATACATTATTTCTACATATAAGATATAAATAAAACATATCCTCAGGTCAAGTTCTTAGTATTACACTTCACTGTTTACCGAATGTTAGTAGGATAGAAGCTATTATTATTAACCTGTCACGTTGTAGTAGCAACAATGATTGAAATGTATTTTGAAATGTCATATCCACCGACTATATCGTACCTTGATGTGAAGTAACGTAATTTATTTTTAAAACTTAAGTTGTACGCGAATAAGAAACGTATTAGTTTGATCTAGAAGCAGTTTTCAAAGGATAACTTTTCAAAATAGTTTTCTGCGATTCATGTTTCTTAATTCTTACAGGTAAGTGATAAAGTTGAAAAAATTTGTTGGGAAATCGTTTTTTTCTTTTGATATCTCAAAATTGACCTTTGGCATTTAAGAACAAATCGATCAGCTGTGTGGTCTTTTCTTTCATGTACCAACTTGAATTCATGGCGTTTTCGAAACTCTTATCCTTTTCTAGTTTTTTGGTTATCTTTAAACATTCTTGATACTAAAAAAAAAAGTGTTCCTTTGCCAGCTCTGTGTGACCATGTTTTTTTGATATGTTTGATAAACAGTTTTATTTGTTAGTTGTTATGCAAGTCAGTTTCATGTATGGATGAAATAACTTTTTACTACTTTAGATAATCTTTAGCATACAGATGGTAAACACAGAAAAATCTGACTTATTTATATTATCTTTTCATTTATATGAAATTTCTATTAAAAAAGAGAAGATAATTTCTAGTTAATAAAAATTTACTTTTGGTTTATTAAATTCGTGTTTTAGGAGTTTACTACTGAGACCCACTCTTCGTCATGTGAAATTAAGTTTCGTCTAGACCCAGCTTGATTTTACTTGCAGGTAGAAAATTGGTAGATATGTTCTTTTGCTTATCTTCAGTTAAATAGCATGTTTTGATAAAGTTTTCCGACTTATTTAAGTTTAATGTTAACATTAAGTTTACTTTGCTTACTTGGTTTATATACTTCGGTATAGATACATATTAGCAATGACCGGAGGCGAAGAAAAAGAAACTCAAGAAGAGCGTGGAAGTGAAGTGGTCAGACAAAGAGGTCGGGGACGTACTCCTCTTCGTGCCAATGAGATTCATCTTGGAAATCTAAATTTAGAAGAACCTATGTTTGATGATTCTGTCCCACAGAATATGTTTGCAGATTATGCAGATAGATCACATTCAGATTCAGAAGATTCAGGACTTGAACAAGGATGGGTAAAACGTTTTTTCATTTATTATAAAGAAATATTGTTATAGATGTTACTAGGTTTTATTTAAAGTTGAAGTTTGTTTTTTGTTCATAAAAATTATCACTTTATAGATTAATGGTCTTCATTTGTAATATTTATATTACTTCTTTATTTATGTTTTAAAAAAGTAACAGTTTCTTGAGTTAGGTTTAAGGCATAGTGTTCACGTGAAATTAAGTTCGTCATGACCAGGTTGATTTGAATTACAGGTAAATGATGATTCTTTCTGGGCTGGCGGAGCACGGCCAAGATCAAATGGCAACGGAGGAGCGGTTGGAGCTGTTTCAGCCCCAGGGCCTGGTGGAGCTGCAGGAGGTTTTTTCAACTGGCAAGCTACTAAATCATCAGTTGTAGAGCGTTTCTCTTTCATGTTCAATAATGAAGTATTAAGTGATGTTCATTTTGTTGTGGGGCGTGAACCAAGACAAAGAATCCCTGCCCATAAATTGGTGTTAACTGCAGGGTCAGCAGTTTTTGATGCTATGTTTAATGGTACCCTCGCTACTACTGCAGAAGAAATTGAATTACCCGATGTGGAACCAGCTGCATTCCTGGCACTTCTGAGGTTGGATCAATGCATTTCTAATTAAAAAAAAAAAAATCTAGTGAAATATTATGTTGTGATTCATTTTCAATTTCTACAGGTTCCTTTATTCAGATGAGGTGCAGATTGGCCCAGAAACAGTAATGACAACCTTGTATACTGCAAAGAAATATGCAGTTCCAGCCTTAGAAGGTCACTGCGTTGATTTTCTTAAGGTTAGATTATTTTATACCACTGGACTATTTTTCTATAGTGAGTAAAATGAAGATAAAGATTATTTGATATATGTTCATATATTAGGTTATCTAAAAATAAACCCTCTAAATTTTCATGAGACATTTCAAACTAGGGGTCCTGGATTTGTGTAGTTAAGATGCCTGAAACCATAGAATAGTATCCTCATTTTGTAGAAAGTAGTACAGTTTTATGAGTAACAATAAATTTTCTTTTAGTTCTATTTATTTTTAGTTAAGCCTTACGGAAGCAAAGACGCGGCAAGCATGATAGATTGTCAGAGATTTTTTTCTTTATAGCATGCTTCATTTTGTAGTCATCATCCATCGGATTTTGAGCGTTTGCCTTTTTTCAGAATACCTTGATCTTAGATTTGCAGAGGGCAAAATCGATTTACAAATTGAGTGTGTACGGAGTGTGTGAAACTGATTTGCTCAGTGGAAATCTGAATGTTCTAATAGACTCAAGACATCCTGAAGTTGGCGAATGCCTGGATACGGTTGATGAAGATTTTATTATAGAAGGATTCTCTCATGTTTTCCAGCAGTGCGGCCTAATATCATGATTTAGATTGTGTTGGCTCTAAGTGTAAATCTTTTATCAGATATCGCACATCAGATATATAGGCTGCGAAAATATGGCAGCAAAGTAGTAAGAAAATCCTATTTGAGGAAGGCTAGCAACACTTGACTTTTTTATAACCTTGTTCGTTACTCACACTATTTTCTTTGCCGCTTCTAATATTTAGACAATAGCAATCACTTTTATTTGAAAAATTTTCCTGGGAAAATTGATTTTTTGGGGCTTCTGGGCGAACAGTAGCGTTATGCTTTCCTCTAAAGTACCATTGCAGTATAATTTGTGGTTATACAACCTACATAATAGAACCATTGATATTATTCCAAATTTGAATAAAAAGGGTTAACCGGAAGTGCAATTTTACAGAATTGGTTTGAGTTTTTTGGAATTTTCCCGAAAACGGTTACGATTTTGTTTAAACGTAGATTGCTTACTGCATAGATAGAAACATCACTTTTATTTGAAATATTTTTCTGAAAAAATTGATTTTGAAGGGGGTATTGGGGTCTTGTCAGTTAGTTTAAATTTAAATTTGCTCTAGCCTTCTTGATTTTGACATAAAGTGCTCCACATAAGGCCGTTCAGGTATGCAAGTGAAATTCCGCCAACACTTTTATGGCCAGACTAAACATTGTAATGTTGCAATTTTAAAGAAAATTTATTGATTAAATTCTATTAATTAGAGGAAGGGGAACTTGTGTGAGTGTTTCATACTAGACTTTTTTTTCAATGAGAAAATCACCTTTTCCTTACTGTGTTGATCATTACTAAATGATTTTGTTCACCAAATTTGTTCAACTGATTTTTTTTTTAGTTCTCGTTAATTCAGCTTGTTTATAATACTTTGTCAAATTCTCTCAAGTAGGTCAAAAGAATCTTCTGTAAATTGAAGTTTAAGTGCAAAGTTCAATAAGATACGTTATTAAAAATCTATATTCAAGAGTGCTTTCCAAGTATGTGCTTACTGTTTGGAGAGAGTTTCAGATCTCTTGTTTAACATAATTATAATACATTATTACTAGATAAGTTGAAATATTTTCAAGATTTCAAAATTTATTCGTTTTTTATTTTTATTTTAGTCTAACCTACGTCCTGACAATGCATTGATGCTACTGACTCAGGCGAGATTATTTGACGAGCCACAGCTTGCAGCCCTTTGTTTCCATACAATTGACAAGAATACTTGGGAAGCAATTTCCGCCGATGGATTCACTGATATTGATTTGGATACCTTATGTGCTGTACTTGAAAGAGACACACTTCACATACGAGAATCCAAACTCTATCAAGCCGTTATAAGGTGGGTTATTAATTACCCATTTATAATATAATATCTTGGCTCAAATAATGCTACATTGTTTTTTTCCTATTATTTATTGTATTCGCTTTTCCATTATATGTTGATGTGGGAATCAAATAATTAAACAAAACATAATTTAGAGTGGAATAATGAAATTTTACTACAGATGGTGTGAAAGTCGATGTGCAAGACAACAGTTACCACCGAGTGGTGAAAATATGAGGTCTGTCCTAGGTCAGGCTCTTTATCTCATTAGATTTCCGCTAATGGGTTTAGAAGAGTTTGCACAAGGCCCTGCTCAATCTGGACTGCTTAGCGACAGAGAAGCACTTTCTCTGTTTTTGTATTTTACTGTTAATCCCAAACCGACACTTAGGTTCAAGTAAGCATATTTTTTTTTAAATAAAATTTTAATTTAATGAAAACAAAGAATATTTTACTCTTTTTACTATTGGTTAGAGAAAGTATTGTATCTTGTTGATTTTCGAAATTGGGTTTACAAATACAAGTTTTGAGTTTACCTGAGTAAGAGAAAGTTAATTTTAGAAAATGGTTTGTGTATTTCACAAACTCGCCGAGTTTCAACTAGACGTTATATTAGGTTACCACCGTGGGAAACAGGAAATTTTCTCAACCGATAGTCACTTTACTAAATGCATTTTCAGTTTTTCGATTTTATTTAATGATAGCAATTTTCTTTAAACTTTTATGTTTATTCACTTTCATTTGTAACGTGTTCCTAGACAAATTGATTTCAGTAGAGTTCTAAGAAAGAGAGAACAGTAGATTTCCCTTTAATTGGCGTTTTAGTATGTTGGCGTGAAGTATAATGTTAGTAAGAATTTAATCTGTTTCTTAAATACCGAGTTCTATGAAAATTGGTTAAACGGAAGTGGGGATTGCCAGGTTTTTTTTCGCTTTTTTTTTTTACCGTTTTCCGCAGTTTTTTCCATTACGATACCATCTGGTATCTTTAAACTCAGTATAACTAAGGAAGCAAAATATTACTTAGCTGGTGCCAAAGAAAAAACTTTTTATCTTTCGAAGTTGATTTGACGTTTCGGTCTCATTTGTTGTCCTTGTACAGGAACTGCGTAAACAAAATAAAGAGAAATATATAAAACTTAGTATAACTACATTGTAATAATCTGTCACTTCCGTTTGATAAAGTTTTTTCCGAAAAAAATTGTTTTTAGATGTGTGCAAGGGACGTTGGGAAGTCAAGCTATTCTCATAAGTTTCATTGCATTATAGATTCCCCAGCTATATAAAACAGAAGGCTATTGGGGGGGGGGGGGGCTGAAAGATCTAATATTTAGTCAGAACATTTATGAAATTTTGTCAATTATAACGATTTAATTGGGTGGTTAGTAATTGGTTGGATAGTAAAACTATATAACTAAAAATTGTTATGGTTGGGTGACGCAGAGCTCGAAAACATCAAAGATATTTTCCGAGGCAGCCTGCTTCATTTTGTGGTCATCTACCGGTTTCGGGCGATCATCTATCTTTAAGATGCCTATACAGCGTGATACTACAGATTGTACAGACCAGAATCAATTTACAACTATATAGATTGGAGTGAGAGAGATTCGTGTGTATGTATTTAAGACCAGATTGAAGTTAAAAAAAATAGTTTTCATACTTTCAGAGGAAATATTGCATTCATGTCTAATTTATAAAAACTAATTTTTAATCGGTAATGGATATTTTGAGTTTCTTATTCATTATAAATGTCAACTTGTAGTCTATGTGGTAAGTCTATTTATTCAAAAGCAAAATTCGGAAATTCATTTCTCAATCAGAAAGTGTCCGAGTGTACTGTAGCAGTTTTTAATAACTCTAATTTTACTCAACTAATAATATTTATTTTATTGTTTTTTTTTTTTAATCTTTAGAGATACACCAAGATGTTCTTTGACTGGAAAAGAACAGTCTGTAAATAGATTTCAGCAAGTCGAAAGCAGATGGGGATACAGTGGAACAAGTGACAGAATTAGGTGAAAAATTTACTGATTTTTTTGTTTGCTAACAAATAAGCAATAAGTGTTTATTAATCAGATATAATTTCAAACTTTTGAACTGAAAATTCGGAAATTAAATTGCAGATTACAATATTTCATACATAATAGTAGCACTATTCATCTTACCTTTAAGTATCTGCAGCTTACTTTTTCTGGGTTTGCAAGTGTTAAACTTTTCGCTCCTTAGCCATCATTGCTAAACCCTTAAACAGCTGTATATGTCAAAATTATTGATGGTGCCTAAGAAGTAATTGGTGTATAGTGTTGTATGAATTTAGATATTCTTTAAAATAATATACTTCAGCTACCTTTTAAATTTTATTTGCGGTTTTAATGTGCTTTTTTTCCATTTCCTTTCTTTTACCATTATTAGTTTAAAACTGTTTATTATAATTTAGAAAGGTATATAATATTAGTGCTTTGATTGAAATAAAATTTACTTATAATATAAAAATGATTGTGGTAAGAAATCATGCAAAAATAATATAACTAAGGTTAGGCAACAAAAGAACGAAATTTTTTCTATAAAAGAAACAATTTTTCCTTAGCAAGTTTCAAAGATTTCTGAAAGTAGAAATTCATCATCAGTATGCGAGAAAAATGATTTCTAATAATTAAAATTAAGACCAGAATAGCTGAATTATTAATAATCATAGTGACAGTAATCTGCAATCAGCAGTGAGATGTAAAAGGCAAAAAAACACACGTTTCGTAGAGTGACTCTACTAGTAATAAGCCTAATAAATAGTATGAACTCCAGCAGTTAGAAGGTTAAAAATATATTTTGTACTGTCTTTTTTTAAACACAAGGACATGAGGAGCTCGTTGAATCTATAAGTATTACATGAAACCATTAAGAGACCTTATTAAGTAGTGTTAAGCCAAAGAAGAAACCCAACATGTATATATATCCGCATGTTTAACATGCACATTTATTCATTTGCTTTTATTCTGTAGATTTCAAGTAGACCGAAGAATCTTTGTCGTTGGCTTTGGTTTATATGGCTCTATTCATGGATCTTGTGAATATGATGTAACAATACAAGTTGTTTTGTCAGCATCTGGAAAGGTTTGTGGTTCGAATAGTACCAGTGTCACGTGCGATGGCACTTCCACCACATTTAAAGTAATGTTTAAAGAACCTATAGAAATTAGACCACATACTCATTATCTTGCAGTTGCTACAATTAAGGTAACGCCTTTTACTAAATTATTATTTACATATATTAAAATTTGATTTTTTTTTTTGTTCTAAATTTTGTTCCAATATTTTTTTCATTTTAGGGCACTGATTCACATTATGGTACTAAAGGCATGCGTAAAGTTACTGTAGATTGTACAAATGGAGGCAGGGTCACTTTCCAGTTTAATTATGCTGCAGGAAACAATAATGGAACATCAGTTGAAGATGGACAAATACCAGAAATCCTGTTTTATATATGATTAGGATCAATTACGGAGATGTTTCATTTACAAAAGGCTGTTGCGTGTAAAACCAATTTTCAATCATTTAAACTACGAAAATTTGTAAAAACTGTATTTGATTTAATAGTTTCGAAAATAGATTATATTGTGATTGTTATTAACATTCCTAAGGCGTGTTGGTATTCTGGGTTAAAAAATTGTGCCAGCTTTCCTTCATAATTATTACCAGTTAAATTGTTCGACCTGTTTCTAGAAATGTAACTTTATATACGAAAATGATAAAACCATATTTTAATGTTATTATCCGTATCGTTTATTTTTTTAAATGTTGCCTTTAAATGTGGCATTAATCTCGATTATGTAGGCTTAGTTCTACAATTAAGAACGATCTCGAAATTCTTGTTGATCAATTGTATAGACTTTTTATTGAGCTCTGTGCAGAAACTGGGCATTTTGTTTCTCCTCCTTTGGTTTTTAAAATGTAATAAACTTCAGTCGCATTATTAAATTAATAAATATACGATTGTTTTATACTGGGTTATGAATAAAAATGAATATGTATTCTTAAACCATTTCATGAAGGACAAGCAGTATTCCAATTGGTAATTCTAATAAAAAAAAATCTGCACCTTGAATTTGTATTCACCCAATTAGCCGATGCGCAACATTTGCAAAAATCCTATAATATCTGCATTAAAAACATGAAAAATACTGGACGGCAGAATTCAAAATTATTTTAAACAGTTATTGCTCAAATATTATAAATACTTAATTTAATTCCAATGTCCTTAAATTAAATAATTTAATTTAATTTCCTTAAATTATCTTCAATATTAGTATATATATCCTCTAAATTAAGCGCATTAGTAGATGCTCGATCTTGAGTGTTCCCTCAATTTTTTATTCTCACCAAAAGATTTTATATATATATATATATATACTCCCCAAATTGTCAGATATTAAATATATTAATTTATATATATTCATTTTTATTCACATCCCTATTGTTTTCCACAATATTTCGAGAAGATAAAAATTTTAAGGTAGGTTATTTAACTTCCATTAAGGAAAATACAACTAGAAAATATTGTAACATGAATTAAAAATTCCATTTTAATCTATACATACAAGATAAAACATAAAATCAATAAGAACAACAATGAAAGACAAAATGGAGATAATATTTAATAATTTAATAAACTATATTGAAAGATAAATGTTTGTGCATTCTTAATTGAAAAATTCCTATATTTTTTTTTTTTCAATATTTTGGAAGCAATCTTAATACTTTTATATAAGTTAATAAAGATTGAAAGGGAATATAAGAAACTGAAAGGCGAAAGCATAACTTTTGAACTAACTTTGAATATATTGCACTTCTTGCTAAAATTACAAGCAATATATATGAAATTTATAAAATATGATCCCTTACTATCTTCATATTTCGAAGATAGCTATAAAGGTTTACTTGTCAAGAGTCTGAAATTGGTCACCACAATTGCTACTTTTCGTATCTTCATTTTCAGATTTTCCAGCGCATAGAAATGCTAACTGCACTTTTCAAACTTCCACTTGTCTCAAAATAACGTTGTCTTGGTCCGTTATATAACATGCAGTTTTCAATTGTGCAAGATTTATGACTAAATCACGCTCACGTAAGTGGTTATTAAACCTTTGGCCACTGATACAACTAAATATATTTTCAAATGTAGGATTCTACTCATTGAGGAAATTATTTTATTGTAGTTAATAATGAATACAAATGTCAAGAAAGAAGCTGTGGCAAATCGAATGACCAGCGTTTCGGGAAAATCTGTATCACTATTATCGTATGAGGGTTGATAGTTTTGATGACCTTGGCTCTTGGTGATTGGGATTCATGTTCATATTATCACAGAGGGTCAAAGATATTGATTCTGCACCGTAAATAAATTTAGAGAGCTACAATGAATAGCCTATGAATTTCAGAAACATGACTTTGGAGACTGGACGTACTGATCATCAGTCCCCCAATAAAATTCCAGCAGGGCCTTGGCCCTTTATGGGCGTTGCACAATTTTTTTTTTTCTTGTACGATCTTACACATATAAAACACTTAGGTTGTAGGGTTGGAACCTAAGTGTTGGTATGGGCGAAACGTCGGTTTGTAACAAACCACTGGCGCAGTTTTAATCGGAATACCTAAATGTTTTACAAGACAATGGCCGCGCAATCTGAAAGATTATATAACCTTAATTGTATCAGGATACTAATGTAGGACAGTCATTCCTCTGGTAGAAGGATTACTAGTTCCTGTAAATAATATAATATGGAAGTAATTATTATAAAGAGAACTGTTAGCTTTTCTCTGGAGAAGACTTCTTAGGATTTGTTCAAGCTCAAATTTTTCTGAAGATGCATAACGAATCTTAGGGATACTTTATTGAGATAGGGTTGCGGAATTGTTTCTTTTAAATCAAATCATTAACTTTTCATTGGCTGGATTTTTAATTGGACTGCAATTGCAACTGTGCACGATTATACATAAACTTTTGTCGTGACAAACCAGTTTCGCGCAACTGAAAATTGCATGTTAGCGTCTACCTTAAAGAACGTAATATCACTGACCATTCTAGCAAATGACTTTACGAGTTCTGAAAATTACTATTTCAATGGTAGGCACAAGTCAGAAATGTCAAGCTTCAACAAATTGCGGAATGTTTCAGGAGGTCACCGACGTTTCCACCTTAAGGAAATGTTACTCGTCAAACTGCACTATAATAGCCTTCTATTTAAAAAAAAAAATCATAAAATTCTAATCTTATGGGTGGCTGCACTGACGTAATTCCTACCTTACCTTCAATAACAAATTTAGATACTGCGATAATCAGGAGATTTTGCCTCTTCACATTTTTGATGTTATCTTTTCATTTATTAATTTTTTTATTTGGTCTGATGCATTGATTTGCCTATTTTCTAGATAATTTCTGCTGTTATTTTCAGCCTCATCCAAAAAGTATCTATAAAACAGAAAATGAGTAAACTATTACTAAGCTGAATAAACAATACAGTTCCAAGTAATTAACAATAAGGTCAATAACATTTGCTAAGGCGTAAACATGGAGGTACCATTTAAGTCTGAATAACTTACGAGAAGTTAATGGTGTCAAAGTTAAAGCTCTTTTTAAAAAAAATCAGGCTATTGTCATTTAGTCTTTAAAAATTTATAAAATCTTTTATTAAAACCTGAAAGGATTACTTAGGATTGGTGTGAGTACTTAGGATACTCTTTAAAGTCCAGAACCCAAGATTTTGGACGCGAACTTCTCGAAAAGCCATCTAATAACGACCAAGCATTGTTGGCAAAGTAAGATCCATAATAAAAAGTAATAATTTATCGACCGTATTAGAATCCATATAAAATCTACATAATATGAAAACTGTGCTCACCTATAATTGACCATTAAACCGCATGAGTTGGTCATTCCTCGGGGTGACGTATCCGCCATCCAATTAAGACGCCACATTACGGCACCATTTCTTAGATGAAAATTTGCTGAAAGTATATATATATAAAAAATTGAATATTTATTTACTAAACTTAAAAAAACAAAACAAAATCTGGATATAACGACTTTCTCTTACTGCGATTCTCACACTTCTGATGGGTAAATATTCTTAAAAATGGAATTTTTACTAAATTCATCCACTTTCCATAAGCTTAAGACATACTTGTTTTCTCTTTCCCTCTCACAACATAAACACATACTTTTTTTCCATACTCAGGAGGCCTCAAATAGTTTCTTAATTTATGGCGTAAACTCAAAGCTGACACGGCGCCAAAACTATTAGAGAAGCGGTTATCACCGAATAGACTCCGGCAATAAACATCTTCAATGTTAAAAATATAAGAATGTGTAAGAAAGAACAAGAACAAAGACAATCTGGAAAGAATTGTTAGAATATTGGCATGAAGAGCCATCCTTTTAAATGAACTTCTAGAATTATTAAGAATAGAATAACAACCTTAATAGAATTTCTACGAAGTAAATAAAAAGTTCCAGCAATCGTCGCTTCAGAAGAAAAGCCTATATCATTCAAAGCCTGACAGTAAATTTCGGCGATGTTTTTTTCCTAGTCATAAGGATTACGTGGTTCTTAACTTGACAACTTGATCAAATGGGTTACAGACGTATCATTAGTTACTTCAATTTAAAGAGCAACACTAGAATCAGATTAATGAGTATCATTAAATACAAATATAAATTTACAATTATTTTTTGTTCAATTCGAGGAGTGGATTTTTTTTTTTAAGGGGACATGCTCTGCGACTTGAAAGATCTATTGTGCCTCCCGGAGTCTTCTCAGTGCCTTGCCGGCTTCCGAGCAGTGTTTCCTAGCAACAACTGTACATCACCGGAGAGTGAGCTGTAGAGACTCCTAGGAAGAGAAAATCTACGGGCAGCATGCTGGTTTCAAACCTAGGACCACCGCGTTGCTAGTCCAGCGAGCTACCACTGAGTTAATCCCTTCCGAACTCAACTGAGGATTAGTGTCAGTGAAACTTCTTAATTTTAGTTTATTGTTAGATATATTTTTCTCGAGAGGTATTCTTATTTTTTTTTAATTTAAGGCGCATCAACTTTGGCCATAAAGGCCATAGCCGCCCGGAGCCTTCTCAGTGCATTGCCGTGTGACAGTGTTCTCTCGCTATTAATTTCCTAATTAATAATAATCCTATTATTAATACTACAGAAAAATACTCTTATTTCAAACTTCGGCTGTAGAAAACGAAAAATCACAATAAGTTCAAACTGTACATTCGTTTGGGCTATCACCATGGGAAATTATCTGCCAACATTTCCCAACCGGAAGTACCACTTTACTAAATGGGTTTTTCAGCTTTTTGTGATTTTCTTTAAACTTGGTATATCAACTATACTTGAATATTTCTCCGTGAAAATTCAATTAAGGGGGATTAAGGGTGGGAGTATGTTTCCCTCTAAAGTGCTATTTTAGTTTATTGATTCTATCATATAAATAATATTAATTAGATTTAATGTGTTGCCCAAATTCCGAGTTTGAAGTACATCGTAAACCGTTTTCCAGTTTTCTGAGATTTTCTCTATAAAAACAGACAGATTTCATTAAACTTGGTATACTACTCATTCATAAAGAGACGTATCACTTTTGTTTGAAACTTTAACACTGAGAAAGTTGAATATTTTTCTTTCTTCTGAGTCTGAAAATTGCAGTAAGAGAAAGTTGTGTGCAAAAAAAGTGAAGGACTAGATAAAATAATTATTTTTAAAGCAGGTGCACTATAACTCAAAAGAAAATATTAACAAATGAAAAAAATGAGAAATTCTTTTTTTCAAATATCATTTAAATTTGTAGTCAGCTTCATTTAATATAGATTTAAGCAGTAAGCGCTCACCAACATTATCCAAAGCCGCACCTCTCCTCTTTTCTTTAAAAAGATAATATGCACAAGCAGACATCAGAGCTGGTTCGAATATAGGAACTAAATTACGATCATGATGCCAAGTATTATTATGAAGATGACGTTTAATTTCCTTCCAGCTTTCAACATATTCAAGGACAGGCGTCCATGCTTCAAGGGGCAAACCAACATCGGTCTCTCCTAATTCAGTAATAATTTGTAAGAAACTAATATCAACAAAAGAAAAATATGAATTCAATCAATATCAAAACTCTTAAATACCTTTTTCAATTATCTTGATTTTTTCCATTAACCAATTTTTGAAATTAGGTATTGGCGAGAGACTAGAAAACTGTGTAACTCTCGGAAATTCTGCTTGCAATTCCCTTACAACACGTTTGATCAGATAATTTCCAAGTTCAATACCCTAAGATAATAATTATTTATAAATAAATAATATAAAATAATTAATTAAAATACAAAGATCACATCCCATATAAATTGTTATGTTGAAATTGTTCTTATGTCATGTATGATTTTCCAGGACCATATTTATCAAAGTTCAAAACCAAATTCAAAATTTATTTGGGAATTATCTTGGACGCTGGAAAGGCTAACTCTTTCAGATGTTGTCTGTAAACAAGGTCACATAGGAACTTCAGGTAATGAAGAATAGATTGGGTAAATAAGGTGCTTCTTCTTTCCTCTTCAACGATCCCGTAGCACGTTCCAGCAGATCTTTAATACATTTTTGTCTTACTATCAAGAATATCAACTTACACTTCATTCATTTCTGCAGATGAGCTTAGTGAACTGACAATCTAAATGTTTTTCTGAGATCCGAATAAGAGTGGCAGATGTTTCGTGCTTTTCCCGGGCTTCTCTTGTGTATAATCACTGAAAGGGCACTGAGGTTTAAGGGGCCCCATCCTTGTTACTGTTTACGAAACAATCGTTCGGCTTTGAATGAATTTCTGAAATGGGAGGAAAACTTGAGATTTTGGAGAAGTTAACATGGAAGAGATTTAGTTGTTTACTTGAAGGACTTTGTCCAGTAATATCTATTCTCATGTTGTTTTCTCTGGGGGAGTTGGGCTCTGGATTTGGTCCTTTGAAACAGATGCATAATATCAATGACCTTTCACTGAAAGTCTTACGAGAATTCTAATAAGAATTTTTTTTTTTGGAACCACATAACCTGCGAATTTCAACATAAAAGAAAAATGTTTACCTGCAGTCCTTGTTGGGTGGATGTAATGGAATAGAAAACCGCTGCAGTTACTAGGTTTGGATCTTCTATTTCTTGTCCAATAGACATTAATCCAGCCATGGAAGTTGCATCAACTGGAAGCAAAAAATTCCTGTAAAAAAACTATTGGTTATACAACATTTTTGAACATACTAAAAAGCAAAATGCCACTTGCTGCCTCTGCCACGCTTAGAAAACTGTAGATGCCAAATTTTATTTATAAATATAATAACGCATTAGACCAAACATGTAAGATTCCATTTGGTTCAGCCACTGGGATCCTAAAACATTTTTCAATAACTGAAAAGTCATTAATACCTGACATTCTTTGGGTAGCCTGGACAATGCCCTTCATACTACTTGCAATCTCAGTGGAAAGAGCTGTATGGAGTACCACAATAGGCTCAAATGGCATGCTGCTGTGTGTATATACAAAGCATCTTCTATAAGAACCTACTCTTCTTTTCAAATCTGCCCAACTTCTTACTGGATGAACTGCTTCATATTCTGAAATCTTATCAAATAAAATTACAATTTTAAAAGCAACATAATAAATAAACTGGACATTTTAAACTTACGAAATAATTCACTAAGCCATTTTTTAAGAGCTCTTAAACAAGCTAACAAACCTTTTGTAACATTTCACAAGGGGATTTCCATGTGACTCTTTCAAGATTGAGAAAACCCACAGAAAACCAAAGTGAGAGAAGTTCCTTCAAAGTTACGTTCAGCTGCTGAAGTGCAATAAAATGTGGAGCACTTGAGTCCATTTCCGATATCATACCCTAAAATTGAAACAAAATTTAATGATATTAATAAGGATTTATTTATTTATTTTTTTAGAGAACTAATTTTATGTGATTTGTATTCCGGTTCCTTTGGTTGCCTAATACTTTTTACTCACAAATATATCTGAATGAAACATAGAAGAGATTAAGAAAAAATAATCCAATTGTTTTTGAAAAAACTGAGGAAATTAATCTAAATTTAAAATTAATGAAATCCCCTTGGTTTTAAATGCTATACCTCCTTTGAATTCATGTATAAATTAACTGAGCATAAAAATATTCTCAAAGATTTATCGATGTTTTTTAAAATTAATAAGAATCAAGGAAAAAACTCCATTTCTACTCCCCACACCTTATGAAATGTGTATTAGCTTCTTGATGTAATTATACTTTTGTACCTTTCTGAACTTATCAACATATTTACTATTTACTAATTAGACATTTATTAAAATTTAAAGCTTTAATCATGTATAACATTACTGCTTGACTTTAAATTTAGAATAAGAAACATCAGCAAAATTCTGTTTAGATGCATTAAGTCACGAATAATAGAGAGCCATTATATTCTAAACTTGAATGGCAAAGAGTATTGATACAAAATGAAATATTTCAAGCAAATGTTTACAGATATATATGAATGAAAAATGTAAATAATTAATTCATTGAAGGCTTTACTGTTATCAGTCACTCGAGTAGGTTCTACAGGAAAGAATAAACAAATTGAACTGCTCTAATGTAATCTTTTATCAAACGCAATTTTCTTTAGTTATTGTTAAACTGTAATAGAAAAACCTGTTTTGGATTATCCAGTCGAAACTCGGAACTAAAAAAACTAACTAAAGATTAATAAAAGGGTTTCCATATAAATAAAATGCCGTAATGTAAGAGTTTTGTGAGGAAAGCTAAGTAAGAAAAAAAACACAGATTATCATACCAGAACGTCAGTTCTTAAATCAACGAGGAACTTAACACCATTTTCAAGCCTTCCAATAAATTTAAAAAGCCACGAGTACTGTGGGGTAAGCACAACTTTTAACTGTTCTTCTGCTTTCAAAGAAACTGCACTACCAGGAGTCAGATCTTTCTGGAAAAGGATTAGTTCAATTTCGGCTAGACATCTTAACTGTGGAAATTCAATTAAAAAACGAATACACTTACAAACTGACTCATTGCTTTGAATATTCTATCATGATCCACTGAATATTCAGTTGCCAAGACTTTGAGATAACCCTCTCTATGTGGTTTTAAAAGGCACTTATAGTTTAGCACTAATGATTTAACTTTATTCTACAATGAAAACTCCAGAATTAGTATGATAAAAATATAATGCTCTTTACTTTAATTAGTACATAATTAAAACTTACTTCCACAATCCAACTGCTAATGTTCTTATCCTGAAGTGAAAGAATTTCTTTAAGAAGTAAGATTACCCTTTGTTCATCATCTATCGTACTCATCCGTCTCAAAAGAGGTGGTCGATCGAACATTTCTTCTGGAGTATAAGACTTACAATCCAAATCAGTACCTCCAGCATCTGAAGAATCACTCAATGAATCAGTATCCACATTCGTACTCATATTATACTTTGAAAATCGGACTAGTGTACGAAAATCTTGTCTAAAGGTCAATAAACAATCCGAATAAAAATTTTTGGCAACGTTTGGCCGAGTTAAAAAAAGAACACTTGAAACTGTAGCCATTATCCATCAAATAGTTTGAATTTATAGTGACAGTCATTATCATTGAATGACGTAACAAAAATTAATAAGCCTACAAATTAAGTGCGTAACCCTCAAATGTTTACAATAAAGTTTATCAGACGTTTCATTATCAGCTAATTGTTGCAATACAACCTTCCCAGATTTGATATGGTCATGTTGTGAAGTGATTTACTTGTAACTGTACTAAACTAAAGATTGAAATAATAAATAATTACTGGCATTTATTTCACCAGCAGAAAAGTATAGGAATTTAGTTTATTTTTATTTTAATCTATTTCGAATGTATATTTCGAGCTTACTTCTCAATCAGAATCACCTGCCGTTTTACGATTGTTTTAGCTTTCCAATCATCTGCTTAGGTTATGAAATATGAATGGTAGTTAACCTCTGTTTATTCATTAATTGTTTGAATTAAACTTTTTGAGGAAGTCCTGGCTACATGCTTTGAAGTAACGATGAAGCTTATTAGAATATTTGGGGTACGAAGTGGTAGAATTCTGATAGAATATGTTCGGTGTATTCAGTGGGTACAACATCCTTAAACAAGTAAATACTGGCCACTGGCAAATTTGGAGGAATATATGGTAATAATAGCTATGGCATTTACCTTTGCCGACTGCTTGTCATTGGGTGAAGAAGTGGAGGTAGAGTTAATAGACGAGAATGGAATAGAATTGATGAATGGAAACATGAACAAAAATGGGCAGGAATTGGATAAATTAGGCAGTAGTGAACTTTATATAAATGATGATTCTTCAGATAAATTTCAAAAGGTGAAAACATAATATTTCTATTATCGAGTTTATTTGACAGAATACTTTAAATTATAGTTTTTTTCTTGCGATACTGTTCGTTTTCATAATCATTTGAATATGAGCTAGCAATATAAATAAAACAAATATCGTTACGAGTAAAAGCAAAATAAGTTGGGTATTTTAACCTCTTATACCAACCAGAATGAAGGGGGCTAGCCATTTTTCAGAGCTCTTGACATTCCTTCCACTTTCCCAGTTTAAACATTTACCATATGCCTACCTACTATGTGGGCCTATTCTATCAGAATTTAGACATTTACTATGTGCCAACCTTATGTAGGCATGTTAGTTGATGTACGTAATTCCGATCACACAGGCAAGCCTACTATCTCAAATTCTCATTTCGACTTACATGCTTAACTTTATTGCCATTTACGGTTATTGAATAATCAGACTAAAAGGAGTCGTCACTACCTCGCAGAAGATTCGGTTATTAAGTTATTTAATTTCCTTTACTTACCTGTTCAACATGTCAGCTTTAACATAAAAATCTGGGAAAGGATTCGTTGAGTTGTAGCGCGTTGGACTCTCACGCGGGGATCCCGGGTTCGATTTTTTCTTCCTAGGGTCTCTACAGCTCACTGTTTGGTGATGTGTTATCTGTAGTGAGAGAACACTGTCCAGAGGCCGGTATGCACTGAGAAGGCTCCGGGTGCCAATGTCCAGGGACATAGCTGTTGACACGCCTTAAATTAAAAAAAAATGAATTTTCCTAAAGTTGAAGCTATTGAGAGACTCCCCTTGGAGGCGATGACATTAAAATAAAACAATTATTATGGAACTGTGGAAAGTATACTAACCAGAGCCATAACAATCTTCAAGTCTGCAAAAAAATTTGGTGCTTAAGAATTTGTTTTATTTTAGGAACAAACAGTTTGCACATGCCATTACTGCAAGGAACCCATAAATTATTTTCAAGATATGAATCACAAATGCTTCAGTGGTCAATCTTGCTTAATTGTGGATAATGAAGAGTTGAGAATGTACCAAAACGGTGAGCTATTTAGATAATTCAACGATATGTATTTATTTCCAACATATCCATAATATATTTCAGTTATGAAGACTGAATAAATGTATGAATAAATATGGGTAGTAATAATTCTAGGAATATATGAAAATATGTTATGTGAACTTATTTTGCAATGTCAATGATATTGGTATTGGGCTAAAAATGAAATTTAGATTATTTCCTTTAGTTAGTAGAAGTCTTGCACATTTAATCATAGTTGACAATAAAATTTGTTTCATAGTATTTTGATATTAAATATTAAGTACCCTGAATAATTTTTTGATTTGTTTTTATTTAGAGCAAGTTGAAAAGAGTCATCATAATGGGCAGGAATTTGGTAAGTTTAAAGAAGTTCTCTTAGTGCTGATCCCTACAGCCAAGTGATATAAAGAAATTTTATTCATATTTGTATTTGTAGATGTGATAAATTCTTTATGGGAAGATAAGTCTAATCCACATTTATTGAGTTAATCATGACATGTGTTTTATTAATATTTTTGGGATTTAGAGTTCGATCGAGCAAAATTATTGAAGTTGATTCAGTTGGTGAAAATGAGGCCTCCCTTATATGATACTGCACTAGCCCTCGATGAAAGAACTTCTGTTAAAAAGGCAGCGTTGTGGACTGAAATCCAAAGAGAATTCGGAGGTTTGTTATCTATTTGTAAAATGTATTTTTCCATGCGGATAAAAGCTGTTTATCTTTAAAATTAAATACATTTTAGGTAAAATCTCTATTTCGGCATTAAATACAAGATGGAAGCGTTTGAAAGATCGATATTTCAAAAACATTAAGTTCCTAGATAAAAATAATGGGGAAAAAAAAATTAATTGGCCATTACAAAGTTACCTTAATTTTTTAGAACCAGTTCTTCGTAGAAAACGGTAAAACAAAAATATTTAATTTTCAATTGAGTACTTTTTAGTGCTTTATAATTTTTCTGTTTTTAGGTTAACAGAAAAAAAAGCATCAGTACAGAAAAAATTAGCCACGGTAAAGCCAACGTCCTCGATTGTGAGTGCCGCCACAAGGGTGGCACTTTCAGATGATTCTAGAACATCATTATCTACAAAATCAACTGATTCTACGGCGTTTATAACAAAATCATCAACTTCATCACTTACATCAACTCCAATCAAAACGGTTACTTTTCCATTTACGTTATGTCCAGTTAGCTGTGCCACAACAGCCTCCCTAACGTCTGTTTCGATGACAAAAGCTAATATTCAAGTAGGAAGTAATTCAACTACCTCCTCGGCAGTAGCAACAAGTGCAACATCTCCTGATCCTGTAAATAATGTAACTTGTAGTAAACGTTAGTATACCTTTTATGTACTTAGTACTAAACCAATTAAGTACCTACTTTGATAATTTTCCTAGAAATGATTTGACTCACAAACTTATAGTTATTCAGATGTTCATTTCAGAGCGTGTTACGCGATAGAATTGTACCAGATTGTATTTCCTCCATAACACGAAACTGATTGGTTGAAATGTATCAGCTGAACGATTATAATAGGTCATTACGGTTTTGAATAAAAACTAAACACAGACTCATAACTGAATAATTGTAAATATTTTAACCCTAAAAAAAAAAGTAATTTATAAATTGACTTTTAGCTTTTATTTTTTTATATATAATTTTATATTTTATAATATTAATGTTATATATAAAAAAAAAAAACAAGCGTTTTATCTAGTAGTAAACTTAAGAAGATTTGGTCTTTCCTAATTATATATTTCTGATTTAAAAAATTGTAAATGATAATATTAACTTTTAGATTATAGTCTATATTCACTATCTCGAATAACTTAACCAAGGAAATTTGGATGTTATAGGAAAATATATAACGGCAATGAAGTCAACTTCTGGAATGTCAGATTACTTCATATAAACATATAAAATGTGTATAATTTGTAGCTTTCTCACACCTCAGTTTTTACTAATTTTTAATTAAGTTTGCCTGTCTTTATTCCAAATTAATGAAGAGTTTTTCAAATACTTGTTATCACTTAACTAGCTGATTTTATTAAATTATTTAGTTGTAATATTAATACTAAGAATCATTTTATTAGGTAGGAAAAGTTCTTTACTTGATATAGACGAATCTTGGGAGTCGATGAAAGACCGACTTATGAAGGAACCGACGCAGGAGCCAAGACAGCTTGATCCTGAAGAAGCTCTCGGTACTTACCTTACATCAGTATTAAGGAAGTTACCTAACGACAAAAATCAGACGCTGCAGGTAAATAATAACTTGCTGGTTCAAGTTAATTTGTTTTAATGGATTATGTCAGTTGTTTTAATACCTTACTTGTATTTTGTTTGTTAGAAAGTTGTAAAAAATACAATTAATGCTAATTTTTTTATGTACAATTCTAGTTTTGTTTTCTCTTTTCGCGGAAAAATATTGCATTCTTTTTAATTTTAAATTATTATATGTCGCTATTGAGCCACGACACCAGAAATGTATTGGAACAATCTAAGCAGGATTTATAGATTCCCGAACAAACTGAACAGTATCCTTAATTGCCTACCCATTTAACGACTTCCACTAATTCCATCTACTAAACTATTGTCTTATAATCAAGAGGAGATTGTTGTAGAGTCCTACAGGAATATTTAGATCCATTATTGTTATTATTTGTCTTGGAAGAGGGGTTCAGTCCTTTGCTACCAAACCCATTTTGGTCCCACATAGCTACTCCAAACAAAAACATGAATATCCTGGACTAAATAAGAAATCAAAGATTCATCTAAGATTCACATATGCCCGAACAAACGGAACAATAACCTTAAGGAGAAACAGACTTAGCTTATACAACTTAGAGCACCAATCTTCATCTTCTCAGACCCAAATAATCAGTCAAAAAATAAATCGGTGTTTTTTTTGTTCAGTCTTATAAATTTTACAAAAAGAATGCGCAGGAGCCTATTGAGAAGATATTTGCCTAAGAGAAGTCCGTGATGGATCAAGCAACATCACTCATTCACTCTTTTATCACATTTATGACATTGATTCATAAGAGATACATTTTAAAATATAATAAACAAATATATAAAAATATCCCTGTTTTAATTCTTGGAGACTTCAAATATTTTGACGAATTATTTTCCTCTTTACCTGGTATAAAATATCCCTCATACATCCTTCCTAATGTTAATATAAGGCATTCGTTTAAACCTAATTTCTGCATTGCTATCCACATTCTATCTCGGGGGGCCTTGAGCCATTTCCAAATCATGAAAGCTAAATGTAGCGCTTTTTTTCATTGTAGTCTTTTTTTAATATAAAAAGTAAGAGGGTAAAATGAGATTAAATTATATATAAATGTAAATGTTATAAATATATATAAATATAAAATATATAAATGCAAAATATATAAATATATATACAAAAATATATGTATATATATTTACTATCATTTTTCTACAAAAATCTAAGGTCTTTTTAGGATGCCTCTGGAGAAATAAATAAAAGTTATGTTTTTTCGTCATTCGTTTTAGAGAACTAAATCCAGTATCTATCTTAACAACATTCAGTATGATAACAAAATAGGTTTTAAAAATTTCTTTTTCTTTTTTTTTTTTAAGAAAAATAGAATAGAGTTTGAGTAATTATAATGATTTTACAGGTCAAAGTATTGAAAGCAATTAGTGAAGTTTTCTTATCTTCTGAAATGAAAGATCATTCTTATGTGTGATCTTAAATCTTAGATAATATGTGAAAGAAAGCAAGACCAGGAGATTAAATCTGTGTTCAGTTTTACTGTGTGCCAACCATTGATTATTAGTATTAATTGTGGAGGCCAAATTGAATGTAAATATCTTCTTCTTTACCTACATTGTACTGACATTGTTTTTTTTGAACTGTTACTCATTCAATTACTATTATTACTTACTCTCTCTCTTTTAAATCTAAAATTCATTGTCCTTTATTTTTAAAGTGTTAACTCTTAAATGCTTTTGTACTTTTTTTAGTGAGATATTATTAGATAAGGGCTTTTTAAGGATAAAACAAAAGAAATTGCTTTAGAAAACTAAATTATCTTGGTTATAACATAATGACAATTATAAATGATAAAATATATAAATAAAAGATATTGCAGAATAAGAAAATGAATGAAAAGCTTTTTTTCCTCCCCGTAATTTGACCTAAAATTCTTGCCACTACAAAGCTCC
Organism: Triatoma infestans; assembly: GCA_011037195.1. Lineage (NCBI taxonomy): Eukaryota > Metazoa > Arthropoda > Insecta > Hemiptera > Reduviidae > Triatoma > Triatoma infestans. Next base: position 66,827 of record JAAEAF010003872.1, read on the forward strand.
ACGTAAACAGTTAAATATTATTTTCTAATTAATACTTTAAAAAATGTTTTTCTGTTTGACACACTATCTGTCAAACACCATCTGTCAAATTGACGTATTTTCCAGTTTTGTTTGTTTGTTACATTCTCTTACTAAGCATTGATGGGATTCCATATTTGAAGAAAATTGATTAACCGGAAGTGCGATTTTACAAAATAGGTTTTTTTGAATTTTCTCGTAAACAGTTATAACGATTTTCTTTAAAATTGGAATGCTTGCCGCATAGTGCCAGCCATTGATAATACGAATAATAAGGCTTGGCAGATGGTGTTTGACAGATAGTGTTTAACAAACATATTTACTTTTATTTGAAATATTCTTCGAAAAAAATTGATTTTACAATGGTATTGGAAGTTTGCCGGGTAGTTTAAATTTAAATTTGCACTAGGCTTCTCAGCTATACAAGTAAAATCCTCACAATCATTTTTAGGGCCAGTACAACTAATCATTATAATGTTGCTATTGCAAAGAAAATTTCTTGATTCAATTTTATTAATTAGAGTAAGAGAAAGTTGCGTGAGTGTTAAACACTAGATTTTGTTTTTCATATTGTTTTCACTAGGTTATCATATTGCGATCGTGTCAGATATTCGATATCGAGTTTTCACCGGATATAATCGGTCTCCAAGAGTCCGAAAAAGGTTTTTAAAAATTGGCTTGTGTGTGTGTGCGTGTTTTTTTTTTTTTTATCAGCATACCTCAAAAACGAAAAATCGCCATAAGTTCAGATTTGATATTTAGTTTAAGTGCTATCCATTGGAGTCGACAAAAAGGTCAAAATTGGTCAACCACAAATTGGATGGAATGGATTTTTCAGTTTCTTTGCGATTTTCCGGTTTTAACGATTTCTTTAAATTTGATATGTTAACTATCCAGATAAAGAGCTAGAACTTTTATTTGAAAAAAAAAAAATTTTCTTTTAATTTTCATTTAAGAGGGTTTTTTTTGGGAGGGGGGGATGTTTTCTTCAAGTGTTATTTCAGTTTATACCAATTTTATCAACTACACAGTATTAATTACAATGACATGTAATACCAAAATTCTGAGTTTGAAGAAAATTGATTCACCGGAAGTTACAAGTTTATTAAACAGTTTTTGCGATTTTTTCCATAAAGTCACCAACTTATGTGTAATACTAATCATATTACACTTGTTCTGTTTAAAACTTTTACCGAGAAATGTCATTTAAGATGGTTTCGAGGGACGATGAAGTTATGCTTACCTCAACAAAGACGTTTTATGAAGTTTAGATTCTCCTATTCATGTAAATTGAAGGCAAATAAACATCTAGTACGAAGAGAATTAGTAAGTCATAGCAATGTAAATCGCAGTAAGAGGAAATCGTGTGAATGTTTCACACCAGATTTTTACCTTTTCTTACTCCTTAGTAAGCAGGAAGTATTGCGATCGTGCCATATTTTCGAAATTGAGTTTTTACCGGAAATTTTGGGTTCTACTGAATAGGAAACAAATGTTTTTGCGAATAGTTTTGGACAGAGGAATAATGAGCTACTTTTTTTGTTTTATAGTATAATAATATCAATATAAAAATTCATCACGTTTGTAAACATTATAGAATTACACAGACATGGTTTTGGTTGAAAGGATTTATTACAGAAACAAAAAATCGATCTTAATTCTAAATGAGGATATAAAGAAACTTATTTGTGTATGTTATTAAATTGTTGTGGCTTTGTCGGGCAATTCGCCCTCCACAAATAGCAGGCGACTTTGAAAAGACCAAGAATATCCTGATTTATGATTGGAAGAAATGAGAAAGATGAATTAAAATGGGTAATTTTACGAGTAAAAAAGTAAAGTAAAGCCCTATTTTTTCAGGCGGGCTTAACGTCCAACTACCAAATTAGGTGTCGTGGACGGGGGCGGAAGCACCTACTTTACTATTAACATTTTTTAAACAAATATAAAATTTAGTTATACGCTGGACTCGAACTGGGGTCCTCCCACTTACAAGTCCATGCTCATAACCAATACACCAACACCCACCCCAATTTTACGAGTAGTAGTCGTGTTGTTCCAGCAGGATCTGTATGTGGAGGCCAAAGTATTGTTACCTGACAGATTGTAAAATTCTAATTTATTTACCAAATTGCAACTTACATCTGAAATAGGCAAAAATATATATACATATATAATATATATCTATATTTCGTATAAAATGAAATAAACAAAAAAAAACACAAAAAAAAGAGGCCAGTTAAAACATATATTTATTATAATATAAATAATAACAATATTAAGGCCACTATGGTCTGTACAATAAGAACATATAATCTATAAAACATGAGAGTTTATATCTGTAAATAAACAAATTCTGAACAACCAACACATTTATATACTTATATATATATAATTTTTTTTTTCATTCATTATCTAATATATATATAAAACATTGATACAATTGAAATACATATCTCGATATGAACGGATCCTCATTTTTTTCCACATTTTAAGTTTTATATTCATTACAAAAATACATTTTTAAATAGGAAAACTGGATGGACACAAAAGTGTTTGGGGAGCAAGAGAAGAGATTTTTGTAATAGCTTTTTATGATATATATATATAGTTAAACTTTTTTTTTTTTCAATCTATATTAAAAACATGCAGTCATCAAAGATAATAAGGAATGTTTATTTATAAATGCAAACAATAATTGATAAATGCATCGTTCATCTAAGTAGCCTAACACTTACCTTTTTGTCAACAAGAAATAGAGGATAAAGAGATTATTCATAAAATGTGTTATGTATTTATCCATAGAATATTACAGTTTTAAACAACGAAAGCTGTCATCATGCAAAATAAGCATTGCTTTCTTTATTTATATATTTTAAATATTATATATTACAAATTAATATCACACACTAAATTTAACATGTATCCTTTTATAAATGACACATAATCGGACAAATATTTAGTTTACTTTAATTTTATTTATTTTTAATATTAAGTACGACTAACAATCAGCCATATCTCTCTGAATAAGTGGTAAATATTATAGATTTAATTAATTTATATTGACATTTAAATTTAATATATTACAATTAACAAGCTTATTTTTACCATATAAAAGTACAAATACATATCAGTTTAACACCTCTATTTAAGTTAAAAACTCATTAAAAGGGATTGTGCGCCTTTCACTTAAAAATTATATATTTATAAATTTTTATTCATTTATAAATAAAATATATTTAGGGCATAGTTCTTTCAAAGGTAATTCTTTTTTAAATCTTAAACCAGCATGTAGGTACCTTTATTTTTTTAATAAATGATATGTATCGCAGAAAACGATCTATTTTGAGGTGGCAATGGATAAGTAATATTTTTGTTTTTGCGTATGTAATTTAATTTTAATAAAAGGTATCAATAAATGATATTTTTGCTTGTTTTTATTACTGCATTGGAGCAGCCACTTCTTAAAAACAGCAGAAAGCTTTGATTTTATGATCTTTCAGGCTTCGTCTGAGATAGACTTTTTCAGCATAGGCAAAAACGTCGCTGCAACAGCAAACTATGTGAGCGATCTCAGCACAGCTCTAGTGCCTTCCATGACAAAAGCCGTGGAAGCATGAATGATCATAAAACCAATCTTTATGGGAGAGACATTTATCCTGTTGCTACATAGGGAAAACCGATTTATGCCAAACATGTGCGCGGTCTTAACCCGAAGACCCTAATGTTTGGCAGATCCTTGACACTCCCTCTCACACACTCTCTCTCTCTGTCGGCTTAGTGATAGCTTTTTTATGTTGTAATATATTTTTCGAACACCTAACGTGTATATTGAACAGTCAGGTTCGTTTTTGGTGTACGGTTTATTTAAGGACGAGTGCGGTTAGAAACCAATGTAATAATGTGGGTGGCTAAGGTGATTATGGCTTAAGAAGTTACAATTTCAACCTCTAGCAAATATCGATGAAGCGCCTTGGATTCAAACTCTACATAGATTTTCATGAGCAAAATTTAATAACTGCAGCAGTGCATCCTGCAGATTATGATCGACATTTTCAATGATACCATTTCTTGAACTTATTAATAATTTTCAAACTCTACTCATAAGTTTTGTGAGAAAATCTGCTTAATTTGACCATTGTTAAGAGAAATTATTATGATTTGCATCCGCTTATAGATTTGCAATTAGTTTTTATTTTTATTTTTTTGACTGGTTCAAAATAAGCCAAACATTGAGCAAATAATGCAAGTGACTTTGAACGAATCAGATCCAAATTTGAACATCAAATCAATTGTTGGTCCTAAAGTTGTCCTTTATATTTATGCAATATTTTTTTTGACTTATTTGCTGACTGCAGATTGATAAAAACAAATGTTCCCTAGAAATATAAGACATGATAAAGAAAAAGGGCTATTTACACTTTGCATTCTAATGGCATTCTTAATATAACGCCAGTAATTTGTTATAGTACTGTTCTATTTTAACTCAAATAAAAAATTAAAAAAAGAAAATAATTCTTGCAAATAAATGAATCTATTAGCCACTGTTAAGAGACTGCAATTGCCATTATCATTTATGCATTGTTGTGATTACCATAAAATTACAAATAAATTCTTTTTAAATTCTCATCCGTAAAGAAAATTTAATAACATAAATTTGTTTATACTAACATTAGTTATTGTCTTATGTAGACATAGAACTTAAGGCAATCAGATCAACATTACTTTAGAAAAATGAGCAAATAAATTATTCATTTATTAATTTTTTTCATTTGATGTTTACATATTTCCTTAAAGAGTTTCTTTCATATTCTTTCCAATTTTCAGGATTATAGGATTAGGATCGTAACAACATGCAAATGACAATAATATGTTTGACAATAAAAAAAAGTTTGCATTTCGTTGAGCCTGTACCGCAAAAGAAATTGCCAGAGTATCTTTTCTTTTTGTTCTTTTGCATTACCCTACTTTTAACTGATTAGCGACTATTTTCGAATATTCGTTCATTTTCAGGATCTTTGGGGACTGTGAAATTTGTGTTTTGACTGATACTAGTCGTTTTTCTTCCTATTCGACAAACATATGAAGATAAACGAATAATTGAAATTCGGTTATGGTGCCGCTACATAAAAATCTTTTTACCAACATTATGGACTCAACTAAAGATGATCTAATTTTTGCGCTTGAGTTTATTCTCAAGTTTACGTGTTAGAGCCGAACTTCAAAACCTGAGGCAAGTGGTGAAAGAAATGCGTATCTCGACTGGCAAATTTTCTAGTGCTCGGTTAATAATTAGCCAACACTGTTCTAATGTTATTCAGCTCAGCAGGTTAGACATCATCTTTTCATTAAATATATCAATTAAATAATTAATTGTCCCATTTGAAACGAACAAGAAACAATAGTTGTTTAAATTATTAGACATTTTTATATTTTTTGTTCATTAAATATTTCTATATTTGACATGGTGGCAAAACTTGTAAAACAATATTGTTATTGATCTTTTAGGTTTCCAAGGCCATTTTCATGAAAAACACTTGAGTTTCCCGGTTGACGCTGTCTCAACCTGGAAGCTCAAGTGTTTTTTAATATTGTTATTTTTTAAGTTACGAAATTCCGGACGTAGTGTCTCTGAATTAACATCATTTTTAACATCTAATATTTATGTAAGGTTTAAAGAAATGTTGTTCGGCATCACTGATAAAAATTTCTTAATTAGTCAGCCAGACGATTGTCATTCCCGGCTTATAAAACTGCAAATAATACCACGAAAAAAGAAACTATTCTAGAACTATGCTTCTATGCTTGACTTATAAACAATGTTTAAGATTGCTCATTTAAGAATTCAACTTACTTGAACAAGTTCACAAAATAAGTTCCATTAAAAAGACTTTTTCGATTTTTATTTAAGATTTCGCAAAAATTTTAATTATAAGAAATTTCTGGAATTAATATCTATCCTAAACCTGTTAGATTGTTGTGGTTGGGTGTGCAGAGCTGGAAAGCATCTGAGATATTATCCATGATAACCTTCTTCATGGATGACCACAAAATTAAGTAGGCTATTACTGAAAATATTTCTGATATTAGGTAGATCTCCATAATTCCAATCGGAGAATTTAGGGAATACAAAATTTTGACAATTCCCATTGAAAGTCGGCATTTTCAGTGATTTCGCCCATCTTAGTCTACTCCTTTTCCTTGTTGCTTGAAGGATTTCGATTGCTCATCCATCATTAGGAATTGGTGGCGCTAGATGGGTTTAGAAATGATGACTTCTCCTTCAAAATATCTGTCACTGATCACCTTCTTTTCGACTAAACCAATCACTGATGATGGATTATCATGCAAAGTCGGTCAAGCTCCACGAATAGAAGTTGGTAATGATAAGTCTCAGGTGCAGTATACATGTAATGCCTTATAATCTATTCAGTGCAAGGAATTCCTAAAATTTTGATAAATTCCAACAAAAGATGCCAGGAATTCCAAGAATTTATGCTCTCTTTCTTTCTCTAACAAAAATGCAAATAAAGTTAGCATTAATTAGAAATTTTTCCACATTCATAAATATATGGAAATCCTGAATATTCGGGTTGAGATTGGTACATAGTTTGATAAAAACCGACTTTTGCTGCCCATATTGTATTTTGACTTCTAGGCTAGTTAATTGTTGCTTTAAAGTATAGATCAATACAATTGTAATACGGAAAAAACGTCACTATGAAAACTATAGATGTGCTCTGAGCTGCAGATTCAGTAGTGTTTCGCAATTTGACACTGCATTTTTATTTCTAAATTTTGCGGTCGCTCAACATTAGCAATTAATAAATTTGAAAATAACGCCTTAAAGAATTTCTAATCTAAGTTCTAATGCCAAAAAAAATTCCCATTTTCAAAAATAATGATCCATATGATATGATTACACATTTTGTATAAGTTTACTGGGTAAGAAGTGTATCGTTTCAAATTTCGCACTCTAGTGAAATTCTATACTTACGAGCAATAGTATAGAAGTGCTCATCATCAAACACTGGGCTAAAGAGATTCCTGAACTCAAAAAAAACTATAGGTATTATATGGATGAAAAACTGGGGAACATTGTGAGAACAAAACCGTTTAATATAGTGAGTGCCACGTCATGAATACATATTCCGGGGAAGAGATTATAATATTACTCAATATGTAATTTATTATCGCCATATTATACTAAATGCTTTTAAATTTAATATAGTACAAACTAAATTGTAAGAACAAGATAGTGATATACTGATGTTCAAGCTTGACTGAATCTCAAATTAATGTTTTCAATGATTCTCCTCTTAACTACTGGATTAAAAATATGATACATATATCAAATAAATAAAAATTATAAAAAAATGGCGGATAGTTAATAAATATAATTTACAATGAATAAGTTTCTTTTATGAGAGATTAATTTACCAATGCCCAAAACATATGTGTAATACGAGTATATTTATCGAATTAATATTATTTTAATTCTAGCAAGAGCAGTTTTATATACATTTTAGAGGACCACAAATATTTGTTATTTACATTTATTATATTTTTTTCATTTCTTTAACAAACTAAACTGCATAATTTTGCAATATTGGTATAAGAGTTTTATAGGGTATTTTATAAACCTTGACGACGTCACATGACCGAACAAGATTTGGCACGATCCTTGAGCTCGGCTTTAAGGTCAACCTTAGACCGACTTCTAGGTGCTCCACTACCACAAGTTAATCTTGGACTTACTAAACATGTGTTCATATTTAATCTTCCTAAAGCTGCTAGAGCAGCAATTTCAAATGCATCGCAAACGGCTTTTCCAGAATTACGAGACGATGTTTCCACATATGTAGTAGCTCCAACTTGTCTGCTCACATTTACACCCTGAAATAAATACAATTATTATAAACAAACTTTTACGCAATACACCCTAATATCAGTCACTATTTAAATACCATATAACATTTTTTTTTCTTTTACTTTTTCCCTTTAAGTATTGACTAAACACACATTCATCTTTTGGCTACCGCGGTTATTTTCATGATAAACACTTGAGTTCCCGTTTGTTAAAAACCGACGTTTTGCCCATGTTTCAATGAGCCTCGTTACAGCTTGATAGCCAATATAATAACCAGAGGTTGATTGAGGAAATCAAGGCGGACTATCTTCTGGGGATGCCAACGGATAGGATGGTTCCTAAGTATTTTTCGAAAGGAACTTCCATATTGTCATACCGAGCAGAGGCGAATGGGGCTGCGACCCACCCCTGTTCGGTAACTCGATCTGGTATACAGATGGATCCAAAACTCCGACTGGGGTCGGAGCGGGGGTCTAAGGGGGCAGGCCTAAAGTTAAAATTAAGGCCAGCCTAGGGAAGTACGCCACGGTCTTTCAGGCTGAAGTCGTGGCGTTACAACTCTGCGCTAGGGAGATTATAAGGCAAAGGATAGTGGGTAGAAGAGTGGCCATATACTCCGACAGTCAGGCAGCCTGAAGGCACTTTCCTCACACCAAATAGTCTCAAGACTGGTGTGGGACTGCCTACTTGCCCTCACCGAGGTGGGTACTCGGAATAAACTGACACTCGCCTGGGTGCCGGGACATGCGGGGTTCCTGGGCAATGAGAGGGCGGATGCCCTAGCGAGGGAGGGCTCGCAGGATACCTTTATAGGCCCCGAACCCTTCTGCGGCTTGTCCAGGAGCCTCATTCAAACTTCTATCAGGGGTGGATAGAAGATCAGCGTCTGCGTTGGTGGGAGGGAACACCAGGACAGAGGCAGGCAAAACTCTTCATTAAAAGACATTTGCCTAAATTTACCAAAGACCTACTGAGCCAAACCCGAAGGGATATAAGGTTAATTGTGGGTCTACTAACAGGGCATTGTAGGCTGAATAGACACATGCACCACCTACAACTTGCGGATAGTGCGGTATGCCGATTCTGCAAGGTAGAGGAGGAGACCCCGGCGCACATCCTTTGTGAGTGCGCCGGCCTGGCGAGGATTAGGTTTCTTCAATTGGGGACGGGCAATCCCGAAGCTGAAAGCTTCATGACGGAGCCGCTCTCAGCTTTGCTAGGATTGATTAGGAGGGCAAAGCTGGGGGCTGTTCTGTAACTTAAGGGGATCCACAATAGACCTCAATTTGTAGGTCGCAGTGGAATGAGGCGCCCCCCCCGCTTCTATTCTATTGATAGCCAATAGGGCAATGAACCTTGGCAGAGAAGGGGCGTGGGTCGTTCCTCCGCCATATTGAATGCTTTCTTGATCACCATGTGTATTGTAGGTGATGGGTGGGGATTAAATTTTCTCTTCCATGCCCATGGTTGGCTGGCGGATGACGAGATATAAGTTCCCCATCCCATTGCCCTCCAGCCGAATTTTTAACCTTGTCCTGTTCCATGCCATTCAGGAGAGACGTGTAGAGAGTCAATGGGCCCGGCTTAGCAGAACATGGCTTCCCCTGCTCAGGGAAAGGGGTGAAAAAGCAGGGGAAAAAACGTCCAATAGTTATCCGGAGCAGGAGGGCAAAACTTTGGCGGGAGGGCAGTGGGATGGGAGACTTAGATCTCGTCACCCGCCAGCCAACCTCGGGCAAGGAAGAGAAAATTACCTCCCCCCCACTCACTTACAGTAAACATGGCGATTAATAAGGCAGTTTATATTTGGCGGAGGAAGGAGCCACGCACCTTCTCTACCAAGATTCATGCCTTATTGGCGGCTTTCAAGGTGTAACGACGCTGAAGAAGCACATTGCAACATAGGCGAAACGTCGGTTTGCAGCAAACCACTGACGCGGTCTCAACCCAGAAACACAAGTGTTTTTGATAAATACACATTTTTATTATTCATATAGACATACAATTTAATAATCTTTACAAAAAATGATTCCTAAAATTTCCAAATAAAGCATGTATGTATGTAGAATTTTATGTCAATTAATACTTTTTTACTTTCAGTAATTTTTACTTTCTCTTACTGCTGTAAGTAAGTATTGCAATCGTGCCAAATTTTCGATATCGAGCTTTCATGTAAATATACTTTTGAAGTACCCCGTGAGTACGAAAAAGTGGTTTTAAAAAGTCTGTTTCTCAATCTTTGTGTATGTGTGTGTGTGTGTGTGTGTGTGTAGCATAGCTCAAAAACGAAAAATCGGAGACAGTTCAAACTTGACATTTCGTCTGGGTATCACTATGGGATATGATAGGCAGTTGTCTATCAATATTACTCAATCGGGAATACCACTTTAACGAATAGATTTTTTTGTTTTTGCGATTTTCTCGATAACTCGAAATAAGCTCCAACGATTTTCTAAAAACTAAGTGTGCTTCTCCTTATATGGCAACGAAATCACACCGCCGGTGTTAGTAGCTTATTGATGTGGTTGGTTTCGCAGAGCTGGAAAGCATCAGAGATATTTTCCGTGATAGCCCGCTTCTTTTTGTGGTCATCGACCGGTTTTTGGCGTTCACCCATCATCAGGATGCGTTTGTCAAACTGTGATAACAGAGATATGCACAGAGCAAACGTACTTGATACACTAATCTTTAAATTTTTTTGTTAGGGACTAGGTTACGAGGGGTGATAGTACCTGAGAGGGAAAAAACACATGTTTCGTCCTTTAAAGAGGTCATATTGTACCCTTTAAAAATGGGAACATCCAACACATGCGGATGTGTGCTTAAACTACTTTTTGAGGGAGATTTACTCTATAATTAGTTATCCATACTATCTTACTATTATATTTATTTATTTATAACACCACGAAAACCATTTTATAAATATATCATTGAAAAATTATATAAGTGTGTTATCCATCTTAATCTACCGTACACTCCACATTAACATTTTATTTTCTCGACTTGCATACATTTGTACACCTTAAACATATGTACACCTTAAAGGCAGTTATGATTCGTATGTACAGACTTAAAACTAGCAGAGTTAAAACTAAAACTAAAATCTTTTTGGTTTTTAAACTTAAAAACTATTTGGTTCAGGTGAGTTGTGTGTTGTTTATTGTGTGTTTTATTGTTATTGTGGGAAGATGGTTTTGAATAGTTGTTCACTTGCGAATTTTGTCTGTTCGTTTATAAGGTTTTGTGTCTTGTGATTATATATTTCAAGTTGTTCTAGTACGTCTAGTTGTCGTCCTTTTTTTGCCAGGGTGTAATAATTTTATTGTGGTGGGGATGTCGTCGGATTTGTGTTTGTTCGTGTTTAAAGGATTGGCATAATTTGAGTCAGTTTTGTTGTACTTGTATGATCTGATGTGTTCGGCAAATCGTTCTCTGATTTTTCTGCCTCTCTGGCCAACGTAAATGTTGCTTCAGTCCGGGCATTAATTCTTAAACCCCATTGCTGTCATATACATCAGAAGTCTCAGTACGAGTGCAGATTTTGTTGCCTAATTTATTGTTAGTTCTGAAAGATGTCTCAATGCCCAGTTTTTAAAAAAGTTCGTGAGTTTGTAAGTGTGGTTTCCGATGTGTGTGAATATGGCAAATTTGTCTGTTGTTTCTTTGTCATTCCTATTCCTGTGGTGTGTTTCGTTTCTGAGGAATTTATTAACGACATTTGCACTGTACCCATTGTTCTTAGCTATGTTGTAGATTGTCTGTCATTCTTGTTCGTGTTTCGCGGGTGTGAGGGGTGTACATTTAAGTCAGTTCGTCAGATGTTCGTCAATGCAGCTACTTTGTGTTGGGTAGGACGGTTGGAATTGTGCGGTATGAATGTATCGGTGATGGTTGGTTTTCTGTGTATTCCGCATTCCAGTTTATTGTGAGTTTTATGTCTAAGAAGTTGAGGTTGTTGTTCATTTATTTTTCGTGAGAGAATTTTATTTTGTGGTTTATGTTGTTAAGGTAATGTAACAATTTGTCTATGTCAATGCAATTTTCCAGTATGAGGATCGAGTCGTCCACGTAATGTGCCTAAAATGTTAGCCCGAACTCCTCTTTCAGTTTTGGTACGTAAGTATCTTCCATGTTTTGTATTAATATTTCTGATAGGATAGCTGATGTGGGGTGCCCCATTCCCAGGCTATCGGTGGCAAGGTAGTACTTATTGTCAAATCTGAAGTAGTTCTGTTCCGTTGTGGTTTGTGTTAAGTTTGTAAGTTGGAGAATGAATTGCGTGGATTCATCTTGTTTCATCTTCTGTTTCATTATGTCCAGTATGTCCGTGACAGGAATGGAGGTGTATAGGTTGGTGATATCAAGGGATATTAAACGAGAAGTTGGTGTAAGTCTTACATTCTCTGTTAGTTGTATTAGGTGTTGTGTATCTCTTATAGTGAACGTGTCCTTCAGTTTAACTTTGTCTTTTATTATTTTAACTAGATGCTGTGTCAATTTGTATTGTTGCTGAAGTCATGTAGTTTATGACAGGTCTGATGGGGATGTTAGGTTTGTGTATTTTTGGAAGTGCGTTTAGAACGGGTGCTGTAGGATTCATTTATGAGTATTTGAATGTTTCCCGTTGCTGTTCTTAACGCTGTTTTTATACGTTTTTGGAACTGTCTTATGGGGTCGTTTTTAAGTTGTGTGTATATGTGTTGTTGTTTATAAATTCCATTAATTGTTTAACATAATTTATTATTAAGTTGCAAATTAATGTATTATTGCTGAAAATATTGTGAGTCATTGTTTTGTCTTTACTTACTTCGCTTTATTTTGTTTTTTTATTTAATTAGTTACTTTATATATTTCTTTTATTTTCCACTTAGTTAATACTCGACTCCAGCTGTCGGAATTTTCCTTGTCTAGAGTTTGAAGAAAAGTATATTTGTTCTTAATTAACTATTATTATTAATAATAATAAAGAGTTACAACTTTATATTTGAAACCTTTCTGGGAAATTTCATTTAAGAAGCTTTTGAGGGATATTTTCCTTTGAAGGGCTATTTTAAATTATTCTATCATCTATTATATTTATTATTATAAGGGTGCTACAGTCCTATAATAGGACCTGGACCTCATTCAAGAGAGAGAATGCCACTCTTCCCTATCTTCGGCTTTTTGGCGCTAACTTCTGACACGTGCCTTCCGCAAATCGCTGTCTGCGTCATCCAGCCATCCAGCGGCATCTTATTCTGGGACGACCTTTACGTCTAACGCCCCCCCGGATGTCCATACAAAACTTTCCTTGATACTCGATGATGGGGCATCCGCTTAATATGGCCGAGCCATCTCAATCTTCCTTTTTTGATATAATAAACTATGTCGGGGTCTCCGTATAGTCTCCTGAGTTCTTCGTTCTTTCGAATCCTCCATTCACCGTTAATATATACCGGGCCGTAGATTTTCCGTAACACTTTTCTTTCCCATATTCTAAGCATAGTTTCACATTCTTTCGTCGTTGTCCATGTCCCCATCATCTATATTTTTTTATATAATATTAACTAGAATTAAATATGTTTCAAAAAAATTCCTCAGTTTTAAGCGAATTCGGTTGACCGCTAGTGCGTTTTTACTGAACAGTTTTCAAGTTTGTTTTTTGCGATTTCCTCCATAAAAACATCGATAAATTTCATTAAATTTGTTACACTAACCTCTGTAACTCTAGGTAAATACTACGTACCTCTGTCTCTACCGATCACTTTTGTTAGAAACTTTATTAAGTTCATTTTTAGAAGTAAGATTCTTCCATTGATTGAAAATTGAAGATAAACATCTATTAAAAAAAAAAAAATCTCGTGTGAATCACTCACACGACATTCTCTTACTCTAATTAATACAATTTAATCATGAAATTTTCTTTAAAATTGCAACGTTACAGAGTTTAGTTGGGCTAGCCATATACAGGGCGCTGGGGACTTTTACTGGTATATCTGAGCGGCCTTATATGCGCGCTCAAAATCAAAACCAACAAAGCTTGTGCAAATTTAAATTTTAAACTCCTTGACAGATCCCAATCCCACTCTAACATTAATGTTTTTCAGAATAATTATTCAAATTAAAGTGATACCTTTTTATCTATTCAGCAAGTTTAAAGAAAATCATTATAACCTTTTTCGAGAAAATTCCCCCCAAAAAAACTAGAAAACCTTTTCTATAAAATGTCACTTCCGGTTAACCGTTTTTTTTCTACAAATTCTATCGATGTTATTAACGTATATTAACATTGTGTGGGTGACAAAGCCAACAACACCAGATAATATGCTGAAGTGGTACTTTAAAGGTAAGCATAGCGCTAGTGTCCCATCAGAGCCCTCCAAAAACACAATTTTCCCGGTAAAATGTTTCAAATAAAAGTGAAGCTTCATGGAGCCAACAACTATTCTGAAGAACCATATTGCAAAAAACCGGCGAAACATCGGCTTACTGAACACTATTTATTTGGGATTTGTTGGTTAGTTCTGGACTACAATGTACTTAGTTCTACTATCTGCTGGGTAGGTACTTTTCTCCACCACTTCTACTTTATGTTAGGAGAAATGATTAAAATTTTTTCTTAACGGTAGTAAAAGTGTAGAAATCGATATGTACACAATCGAAATATTTAACTCAGCACATGAGAAGGTTATTGTATTTAGTGGTCTGCTATCTTGGGGGTCGGCTTCTGCATAATTACCAAAGTGATTGTTTCACGATTCAGTGAAGAGTGGTTCGTTTTTTAGGCTGTTATAACTTTTCGCATCAACTCAAAATGTACTAACTTCCGCAACAGTAAGAGAATGTAATGAAACATAACCAATAAATTCTTGTTTATTATGTATTATTGTCTCTTTCTCTCTCTCTCTTTACCTGTTCTGAAGTTACAGGTGATTTGAAAACTAATGATAATTCAGCAACTGTCTGTTTGTCCGTCCGTAGATCAACCTGACAACCACAGAGGATGACTGCAGTATTTGCACAATGTTCACGAATTTCAGGATACCACTGTAAATAAAACAAATGTTAGCAACTGATTGCAACTTTTTGTAAAATTTAAAATTATGAGCAACACATACTAAGGTGTATATAGAAAATTACTGCAAGAAAATGAGTTGGACAGTAATCATTGCATTAATATTAAGCTATATTATAATAAACTATTTGTAGGTCTATAAAGGGATTGGAGCGTCTCTATTATTTAATCGTCGAGTCAACCCATGCGTGTGGCCTGGGTATCTTTTTGCTTTGGGAGGGCGACCTACACGGTCTATTGTGCTACGCCCCTCGCCTACAGCACCCCCACCAGGTTAAAATCCCTAAGGAATCTTAATATCCTGAAGGGCTCTAGGAAGGGTATATTACCCTCCTCTTCCTGGTAACTACCCAAATTCCTGAATCTTCTCTAAATGGCAGCGTCGCAGTCCGGTAGGAGATGTATTAGAGTTTCCTCCAACTCCCCACAGAATCTGCACATACTGTCACTCTCCAAGCACAGCTTCGCCAGGTGTCCCCTGAGTCTACAATGCCCCGTGAGGAAACCCGTACCAATGCAGAGCTTATTCTTACTGAGGCTGAATTCCCCAAGGAGATCTTTGTCTGCCTCAAGGTTAGGGAGTTGAGACCTCCTTGTTTCCTCCTCTAGGAGAGACTGGCCGCTGACTCCACTAAATGGTTCAGGCCCATTTAATGGAGATGCAGCAGTTTTCCTTGCCAGAACGTCGGCCATCTCCATTCCCTTCGATGCCAACATGCCCTGGCACCCAGAAGAGGGTGAGGTCAGTTATCCTTTCCTGAAGGGCAGGCTCACTAGTAAGCCTTTCTGCCTATTAGAATAATAAATTCAATGGACACACTGCCAATCCCCAGGGATTCTATGAGCTGTCTAGAGAAGATATAGTTTTTAAGTATGTACATTTAATGACTTTGCCTAAATAGAATTTATGTATGTCCATATTATATATCCATCTCACCTTACACCTTACACACTAGTGTTTGTCACTACACATGTCACATCCATCTACCACTGATTTCATTCCCGACTTCTATCCCCTCTAATTCTCTAGCCCAGGCACCCTCCTCTCAGACTTCCAGGAAACCCACAACGACGCTTAAGACTCGATGGCCCAGAGTCCTCATAATTACCTAATAGTAAACATCACTGGATCATTATCTATTATATCATCAAATTTGCTTATTGTATTTTAATGCAGCTGTAAATTTTAAATAAATTTAAAAAAACTCCATCAAGATAAAAAAAAAGAATCATTCCTATCTGCCGGTGGTGGGGCGACGTTATTCTTCCTGAAGCCAAAACTCCCTAACGTTATAACGCTAAAAGGTCAAAACGCAAAAAACGACGGTTACTAGCGAAATTTCCTTTGAGGCTGGAATTGATGGTGGTCACGTGGTTATTGCTGTGGTTAACTGTCTGGTGTCTAAATTCTCAAAGAAGGATCAAATTGTGAAGTCTGTTGCTGAAAGCGTGTGTTACAACCCATATGATTTTATTTCATTAATATTGAAAGGCATTTGTTACAAATAATCATATGTTTATATATTTCAATCATTAACATTGTGTTGTTGTTGAGTTGTATAGAAATTTTCAAATACGATTTATGTGAAATGTAAGACTGTAGTTATTTACAGAAGCATGTCAGGCTGATCCCAGTGGCATGCTCCACGCTTGAGAGGATACACGAGGCACTCAAGATCGTGAACTGGACAGTCCTACTAAGATTTTTTAGAAGGCATGATTCCTAGAGTTGGCAGTAGAGGAAGAAGCATTGATTATAATACGAAGCTTCTGTTATAAACTTCAGGGTTGCGCGGATTCTTGTAGGAATACCTCAAACGGGTACATAATGGACCCTCCATGCTTTAAGTTCTTATAGGCCTCCGGATGCTAAAATAAAATAGAACTTCTCGCAAATTAATACAAGTTTGAAAAAAAATAATCTCACCTTATTAACAGCATTGTCTAATGAATCAGGATCTGCTACACAAAAGCATAACATAAATACTTGAGCGTCTTGATAGGCCAATGGTCGTACGCTGTCGTATGCTAACGAACCTATACAAAAGAGAAATATATTAATTTCTAATTAAAATGAAATTTAAAATAGCTTGTGTTTAATTTGTCAATATTTAAAATGAGTATAGATTTTTTTTTTAGTAATTTATATTTTTCTAGTCCCATCAAATGTAATTAAGTAAACTTAAAAATTACCCAAGATATGAATTATCCGTCGTAGCATGCTACAATGTTTTGGTTATGACCGGTTTCCGGTTTTCATCCATCGTCAGAGTAAGGTTTGCAATCAATTCGTTTAGAGAGGTGACTTCAACTACGTATATATTTATATAAATAATTGTGTCAATCAATCAGTGTCGTTCGGAATATAAACAATATAGTTGAAGTCATCTCGCTACATGAAGTGATTGCAAACCTTACTCTGACGATAGATGAAAATCCAAAACCGGACAGAACCACAACAATGAACTTATGCTACGATGGTGAAATCATAGATGTTGCCCACCATTGCGGATCCAATCACAAAATATGCTTCAAGTTGTCATTTTACAGTTTCAAGTTTTCCCTGACTGTATTCTTTCTTTTAATTAAATAGATCTATTTACTAAACATTAGCCAAAACCTAATAAATAAGAAAATAAAATATTAATGATAAATTATAGAACTGATAGTCAGGAAATTATTATTGGGAATTTATCTGATAATTAGTTTGAAAATAAAAATGAATCTATTGCTGCTCTTCTGCATCAATTTTTCAAATAACAAATTATTTGAAAATATCTTGGCATTGTACTTTTTGTCATGGAATATATAAAATACAAAGCAATCATCTTAAATATTTGTTCTATATACTTGTTTATTTATTTGACAATCATTTACTTGTTTACATACACATGTTTGTTTAACAATCATTTTAGATAAGAGTTTAGATTTAGATAGCAAAAAGGAGATAATGCTTTACAAGCAAAGCAATAGTGAATTACTTCTTGAAGAAATAGCTTTATTTAAACAATTAATAATTAATTATTGAATTACTTTTTATTTAAATACGGTTTAGGTTAATATATCTGAACGATTAAAGATATGTTTTAATCCTTTAACAACCCACAAAGCTTATGCTATTTTAAGTTTAAACTAACTGACAGACTCCCACTTATTCTCCTAAAATAATTTTTTTCAAAAGAAAAACGCTTCAAATAAAAGTGAACTTTTTTTATCTATGCAGCAAGCATTCCAAGTTCAAAGAAAACCATTGTACCCGTTTTCGATAAAATTCCAAAAAAAACTCAAAAATCTATTCTGCACTTCCTGTTAACCGATTTTCTTTAAATTTGGAATTCCATCAATCTGATGTAGATGGTAAAATCATATATTATACTGTAGTGGTACTTAAGAGTAAAGCATAAAGCTACCGTTCTATCAGAACCCCCCAAAATCAATTTTCCCGGGAAAATGTTTCAGTTAAAAGTGAAAATCACGAAAAACTGAAACAAAATCATCATTAAAGTTGCATTTTCGGTTACCAAGTTTGAGCTCCCTACGAATTTTCTTTTCTGAGATATTCTGTTCATACACACACGTGTGTGAGTGGTAACAAATTTAATTTTAGAGAAAGAAGGTTTATTAGTTAACGAAAGATTTAATTTATTTGTGGAAAGTAGATTAAAACTGTTTAAAAAAAAAAAATTATTTAATTAGTCTAAACAAGTTCAATTTCACTAAAGAAAATTTAAATTTGTTGAAAGAAAAGTGAATTTGATTGGAATGACATTAAAATTGATAGATAAAAGATTTAAATTGGTTAAAACAAAGAAATACTTTTTGGCGGATGGCAAAAGATTTAATTTAACTGAACAATGGTGAAAAGTAGGTTTAATATCTTTGAAAATTCATAATATGAATTTATTTTGTTCATTCTAGATTTCAAAGAAAATAACTAAACCATTAATTGATTTGATTTGATTGAAATATTGATTCTATTTGTTTTAAGCATTTTTATTAAAATAAAATAATTTTCCTTGAAAATTTTAAAAATAAGAGTGGTGGTGGAAACTTTTCATTGTTAATAACAATAGGGCTGCCATCTCCCCCAACGGGGTCTTCTAACGGTACTTAAGGCTTTTCAGGTAATGTTAGAAAGGTTTCACAGTCTCATGTACTATCAGTAAACTAAGAGTCATGATGAGTGAAGTTAGAGGTACCCTTATATGTTTATATCTCGCACAAAATTCATTACCTACTAGAAAAGAACTAATACAAACTATTAATACTAAATTAGCATTAGGTATGATAAGCATTGTTAAACCAAGTGAGTATTATCAAGAACTTGACAGAGCATTTATTGGAGATGGTATTACATTTATCAAGATGTATACTAAATCTAGATGCAGCAATATAGTTTCATCTACACCAATTAAACGAGCTGGTAAGTTAATAACTTATTTTTTTTTTGTAGTAATTATTTATTTAAATTCTTTAATGTTAGAAAACTTATAGAACTTTCAATTACTGTTCGGTTTTTTAACTAAAAAGCAGCTGCAATTAATAATATTGTAATAATGAAATCTATACTGTATTTAGACTGTTTTGGCAATAAAGTTTTTCAAGTTTTCTTGTTCTACAGTAGTTTTTGTTAGTTTTAAACTCAAAATGTTAAGCTACAAATAATTTTAATATGTTTATCCATTAAAACATGTTATTATACTTCCAAACTATAAACTTGGAATGATCTTCCTTCTAACTGGCTAATCTTGTATTAACTTCCTCATTTTAAATACTTATGTGATAATTATAGAATAGCGTTTTCTAACTATTTATCGAGCGCAATTTATTAAAGCATTTTTATTTCAAGAAATTTCAACTGTAAGAAGCTTTTTGTTTTGTTCTATTTATAATTACAGGAAATGTTAAATTTATTACTTCATTTTAAATTAACTATTTATTAATAAAAGTTCTTTTGATTTTTAGATTCTAATATTTTCCTGAACCAGCCCCTTTTATACATGGACTTGCCACCAATACCACGGAGCAAATGCATCAGGAAGTTGGATTTTAATTTAAGTGAAACATATGATTTTGATCAATTTACTACTTGTTTATCGTTGAGCAATTTTGAAAATGATTGGATGTAAATTAGATATAGTGTTCCAAATTCTGTAATTTAGGGCGCTTATTGATATGTATTTATAAGATATAAAAAAAATCATTTATGTACTAAAATAATAATGACTGAAATATAATTATTAATTTATAAAAAAAAATTATTTATTGCTATGTAATCTATAATTATTCATTTTAAATTACCTTATACCATCCAGTTTAAAATATTCATCGAATGGAATTAATTTATTAGAGGAATAAACAATCAGACTTGATTGGGCGTTTATCAAGATCAAAATATCCTGACAATAGGATGAATGTCCGAAACCTGTGATGACCAACATCACTGCGGACTCAACTAGCCTTTCAGTTTTACAATACGTGCAGCTTATCATTTAATCAAATAAGTGATTCAATTAACAATCTAGAATTGATAAGTAAATATTCTGCGGTTCTAATCTTATAACATAGTATATTTTAGCACAAACATTAATTGAGGTGGAACAACATAACTGTGAACATACACTTTTCCGAAAGCTGAGTAAGTATTATTCACTTTCAAAAAAATCTCACAGAAGTGGAAACACATGACAACGCTGACTTATTTTTTTCAGATAGCGATACACAAATCGTCTTGCAATCACTATTTATGTGTTTTAGGTAAAAATCTAGTAGACTTATTCGTCGTTGTTGAGATTATCGCTATCTTAGCCTCTTCTCGCTCATAGCAGCACATCCAGAGATGGGAAATTCAATCATTACATTCAGCAATCCATGAAATTCAAAAAATGGATTTTTTTTCATTAAATTGAAAGGATTTTTAAAAATGTAAATAGTCGAGTATTAAATGCTTTTAGAAGTTAATAATGTATTGTTAGAAATTATTTAGGTTCACAGAAATTAATTAAATTAACCACCAGAACTAAAGAAGACATTTTAAGATTTATAAGAGACATAGTTAACGGATAAAGCTATAAATGGTGCATTGATAATTAGGCGTTCTCCACTTCCACACATCTCGCCATAAATTTACTAATCATGAAGGTAAATGGAAGAGGAAAGAGGTATAAATTATTGCTTCCATTTCATTATGGTAATAGAGTGTACAGTTGTAAAATATAACAGAAACATTCATAATGGATTAATGGATTGTAAAATACTAATTGTATAGTTTTCTATTCCATTGGTAATATTGCGCTGTTGACTTTTTTTCATCTCAAATTATTAAATACATTATTTTATATTACAAAATAAACAAAAAAATTTTCACTGCAATAATTATGAGTTGAATATTCAGCAAATGACGCTATAGTATTTCTATTTAATCAGAGAAAATGATAGCTTAACTCAAGGTTGACCAAGTAGTGAAAAAGATGAACTTTGTACTCCATCTTTTTTAATTAAGATATAAGTTATTAATGATATAATTATTATCTAATGCTAAGTGTCCATTGGAGACAAAGTCGCGAGATCAGTCTCAGGGCATTGTCCATTTGAGATTACTTTCGCTCTCGAGACAGTTTTCTGAGACTCGACTGTCACTGCAGCCTCGAGACCAGGAACATTTCGTGTCCACTTGAGAGTCGGCTCGCAGTTTGTTTATTTTTATCTTTTCATTCCTAATGAATTCGCGTCAGGCCCTAGCTAGAATAATTGCTTATAAAATTGTGAAAAACCAGAAAGTGGAAAGAGTAGTTTTTACTTTCTTTTACACCTAGTAAGAGAAAGATTGTAATCGTTTCGATATCGAGCTTTCACAGGAAATATCCGTTTTGAGGTCCCCTGAGTCCAAAAAAGTGGTTTTCAGCAAATGGTCTGTGCGTTTGTATATGTATTTGAATAGCATAGCTCAAAAAAGAAAAACCGTAGAAAGTTGAAACTTAACATTCCGTTTAGGTATCATCATGGGCTCTGACAATACGTTATCTATCAAAATTCCTCAACCGGAAGTACGACTTAACTAGTTGGTTTTTTACTTTTCTGCGATTTTCTCAAAAATGGCTCCGACGATTTTCTTGAAACTTGGAATATCAACTATTCATACAAAGAGCTACAACTTTTATTTCTAATATTTCTCCGGTAAAATTCATTTAAAGGCACTTTTGAGGAGTTATGTTTTTCTCTAAAGTGCTATCATGGTAGATTATACAATTCTACCATCTAAACAAAATTAATTAGAAATAAATAGATGACCAAAATACCGAATTTTAAGAAAATTATTAAACTGGAAGAACGCTTTTACTGAACATGTTTTTCAGTTTTCGACGAACTCCTATGAATTTCATAAAATTTGGTACACAACCTCAAAAATGTGTCAATTACATTTTGAAAACTGGAGTAAGAGAAAGTTGTGTGAGTGTTTCACATCAGATTTTTTTTTTTAATAATTGGTTTACGCAGTCGTCTGTACAGTAGAGTTGGATTACAAAATTATGTTCAGAATAGTTTGTTTGTTTAGGTATTTAAACTTAAATTTGTGAGAGTAAAATTGAACAGAACAAATTATTCTTATTCTCAACTTTTGTTCTTTGTGTTTGCATTTTTTTTCACATAAAATATAAAAATTCATAATGGTGCGTTTTCTTTTTTTTAACATACACCTGTATTTAGCAATTTGAAATTAACTGAACATCATCGCTTGAAATTACTTAAAGCATCTCCCAGATACTCTGCGCCTTTTCATGTGCCATTTATATGCGCGCCTATTGGAAGGTTAAAAAAGAATTAACCAAAATAAAAATAAAAATGAAATAAAAATATTGAATTCTGAAATAAAAAGGCAAAATTCCCACAAAGATGAAATCAAGTTTCCGAGAGCTGAGAAAAATCTTCCAACATTGACGAAAGAGTCACGAGAGCAGGAATGAACATGTACACTTGTGACAGTTACGTTCTCGGAGACCTGCGTGGGTTTGTTTCCGAGACTGCTCTCAGGCTCTTATTCATTTGTGAGTCTAGTGTCGAGACTATTTTGTCACAAGTGGACACTTAGCATAATAAAGATGATTTTTTTTGACAATGAAAATCTTTTCATTTTACATATAAACTAGAAAATATTTACCCCACAATCTAATTCATTTGAATTTGTTATTTGTTTATAAAATTGTGCACAAAATACTTAGGAAAGTTTCCTTTAGAATTTTAAAGACATATCCGAGAGAAAAAAAAATACTTAAATCATCTGACCTTCAGTAACAAGAAAATTTTATTCTGCTAAAAAATTCCCCAAAAGCTAACATTATAGGAATAGGAGATAATTCAAACTTCATGGTTGCAATATCCCAGAATCTCTCTCTTTCTATTTGGATCTTCAGATATATAGAAACGCAAATTTCTTGGAATTTAATTCTGATATTTTTTCAAAAAAATAATTAAAACTGAAGGATCAAAGAGAGATGGCAAAAACTTTTCTAATGACCATTCTAAATTCTTCTGGAAAGAAAGAAAAAAAGTTACACAAAAAGCTTATGAATAAAAAATGGTAAAGAGTAAACCTTTACAAGCATCAAATCCGTTTGTGAAGATTGAACAGTTTTAATTATTGGTATGCAAAAATTAATGCTATGCGAGAAGAGCGATTAATAATTAAATAAGTTTATATTGAAAGATGTAATTTGAGTAAATATTTATCTATTTAACAACTAAATTAATTAGATACTCTTTAAGGATTTTAGTTCTGAATTGATACTGTTTATTACTTGTACTATCACTCAGAGTTCATTAAGTTCGTGTCCATTTAAATGATTTATTTTTTTTTAACTATAAGACTGAAATTACATTCAGTACTTTCCCGCAATTCATTGATTTTTAGTTTAAGAGGGCAGTTAAAAAAACAAAACAAAAACTGACTATTTGGATGAAAATCATAATTTTAACAGAATCTGATAAGATCAAGTTGATAAGATAAGAATGAACTAGGATGGAAGGGAATAGCTATGTGGTTAGCACACTGGACTCCCAGACGAAAGTTCCGGGTTCGAGTACAGCTGTGCTACCCTTAGATTTTTTCTTCCAAGGAGCCCTCTACAGCTCATTATCCGGTGATGGACAGTGTTGTTTGCAATGGAGAACACTGTCCCGGAGGCCGGCAGTGCACTGAGAAGGCTTCGGGCGCCAATTGACAATATATGTTGACGTGCCGTAAATTAAAAAAACAACAAAAAAATCAAGTAGGTAGAGATCAATTTAGCTCACATAAAAAGTTCAGGTAAAAATGTATTTAACTTGTAATTAAAATGTGTAACTAAAATATTTTATTCTGCTTATTTTTTAAATTAATAAAAATTGTTTAATTGACTGAGCAAGTTATTTTTGTTAATTACATATTTGATTTACTATTTATATTAGTAAAAACATTAAGTTAGTTAAGAATAATTTTGAAGAAAATACTTTATTTCAGGCACTCGCTGTTGACGAAAGTCTCTGCAAAAAAACAAACAAACTTTATTTGGATTTTTAATTTAATAGTCTCCATCAAATATCACTAGCGAAAATTAACATTATAGAAAATAAAGCGATAGTGCTTAACTTTTCCTACAGACATTTTGGTAATCATAAAAAAATTAATATTGTTTCTCTTAAAGATGGACTATACACAAAATCTAATAAAAGAATAATAGAAAAAGCATTTAAAATTTTTCATACTAATAAAATATGTTTGGTACTAATAATTTAGATTATTTTTTTTTTTTTTTGTTAATTACAGCAATATAGTGTTCAATGAAAATTCAAGCAATCATTATTTATTGGTGGAGAGAACTTGTAGTTGTGTTAAACTTTGATATATTTAATGAATATAAATTGTATTTAAACAAAATTAATTACAAGTAATAGTATGGAAAATTAAAGTTTGAATTAAATATTATTGATTCAATTCGAAACGACCAAATCGTTTATATAAAAAAAATAACAAGTTTAACAACAGATATATATATTTTCAGAGAGTTATGATAAACTGGAGGATTTTTTTTTTTAAAAGAACTTCTTTCTAGATAATCATTAAAAGTTTTCCGTTTTGTTTTTTTTAAGAGTGTTTTTTTTTAAAAAAAATCATTCTAACTTGTTATTTGATTAAAAAAAAAAGTTAAAAATGAATTATTTATTGGCAGTTGATGAGTTGTTATATTTATTTAATAGGAAAACATTAAATTTAATCTTTGATGCGTCAATAAAATTATGTGCTGCAGAATGTATTAAAACTTATATATATTTATGTATTTATAATAATTTATTTAAAATAATTTCTTATTTTTTGTAATTTTACCTAAAAGATAGCTGAAGGTCATCTAATAAATACAATAAAACAAAATTACTACAATAAAAAAGTACCGTTACCTGTTGAAACCAATGATTCATAGGACAAGCAGATCTAAGACCATTCTTTAATGTGACATCAATCAGGCAACATGTCTTGTATAGTGATAATATTTAATGTGGCAATTTTATCTATGCCATTACGTTTTAGAAAATTAGTTTCATGGTTTAAGAATAGTGTCAAGAAATATGATATTTCACCTACAAATATTTCTTCATCAACTCCAAAGAAAATTCCACCAAGTAAGTATCAAATCTTTGTTTTTTTTTTTTTCTCAATGAGATGTTTGAATGGCAATGGCCTTTTTTTTTTTTTGTTTTTACTTTTTCTTACTAATGCAATCAGGACAAATTGATGAAATTGAGTTTTCATCAGAAATACAGGTTTCGAGTACCCCCTGAGTTTGAAAAATATAGTTTTTGAAAAAGTGGTCAGTGAACAGTGTAGGTCAAAAATGGAAGAGTTTCAGGAAGTAAAAACTTGACATTCTGTTGGATTATATTATCCATGGTATCCGACAGGAAGTAAATCTCAAAATTCCCTAACCACTGTATTGAATGGATTTTTTTCAGCGTTATCAGATTTTTCTTTAAACTTTGTAGGCCTATTGTAGGCGCAACTGTTTATCCTGAAATCCTTTTATTTGAAACATTTTTATGAGGGAAAATTTTACTTTAAACGGATACCGGGGAAATGGGTTGTTACATTAGGCTTTCCTCTAAATTGTCCTTTCAAGATATTGATTATATTATGAGTGGTGTTCCACTCATATAATGTTAATGATAATTAAATATACTGCTAAAATTCCGAGTTTAAAGGAAATCAATTGACCGAAAGTGTGAATATTTCTGAAGAGTCTTTTAAAAAAGTTCTTGTCGACAACACCAAATAGATTTGTTTTATTTGATATACTAATTAATAAAAAAAAAAAAAAGGTCCATCATTTGAGCTGATAGTTTGGGGGGGGGGCGAAAATTATTTTAGAGTATTTTGAGGAAGCTATGGCATCAGGCTATCCTTATAAAGTGTCCCATGCATGTGTAGGTTTCCTCCCAAAGCTAGTTCATATAAAAGTAACTATATTATAATCGTTCAGGCTTTCGGCGCCATTATCATATTAAGACATGCAGGTCTTCGGGTTAAGACCGTGTCAAGGGTTTGTTGTAAACTGACGTTTCGCTCATATAGGCTTCTTCAGGTGTTGTTTCAGGTTTAGAGGGGACACTATGCTGAAGAAGTCTATTGTAATATGGGCTAAGATCTGTTTTACAGTAACTATATTATATTTAGTCAAATTTCGATCTATTTAGAAAATTTTTCGTTTAAAATTATAGGAATTTTAGTAAAAGAACAAATGAATTTTTTTTTTTTATATACATTTGCTGAGCTACTATTTTTACTTTCTCTTAAAAAGAGAATTAGAAGAGAAGTATTGATTGTATCAAATTTTCAAAATGGAGTTTTCAGTAGAAATACACTTTTGAGGTCCTCTAAAACTATTTTGAAGTCCGAAAAAGGTTTTTTTTTTTTTTATTGTTTGAAATTTGTAAAATAAGTGTAAGTATAAACTTGGAATTTTATTTATATATTCTACAAGTGGAGCAGGAATAAGTTTTTTTTGGTTAAAAATAGATATTTTGTAGTATTCTATTTATATGATGAAGGAATCAAAGGTATCCGAAACGTTGCTTGAATTGTAAGAAAAATGTTTCTCTTCTTTTTTTCCCCCCACCACAGCCAACTTATCTTTGTACTAAGATGATTAAGCAAACTTAACCAATTCTTTATGCTTGAAACCTTTTTACTTTCTCTTACTCCTAGTAAGAGGAAGTATTGTAATCGTGTCAAATTTTCGATATCGAGTTTTCACCGGAAATATCCGTTTTGAGGTCCCTGAGTCCAAAAAAGTGGTTTTTAGCAAATGGTCTATGTGTGACAGTGTCTGTGTGTGGGTGTGTGGTGTGTGTGTGTGTGTGTGTGTGTATGTGGACAGCATAGCTCAAAAACGAAAAACCGTAGAAAACTGAAACTTAATATTCCGTTTTGGGTATCACCATGCGATCTGACTGTGCGTTAATCTGTCAAAATTCCTCAACCGGAAGTACCCACTTTACTAGTTTTTTTTTTTACTTTTTTGCGTTTTTCTCAAAAATGGCTCCAACGATTTTCTTTAAACTTGATACATCAACTACATATACAAGAAGCTACAACTTTTATTTGAAACATTTCTCTGGGAAAATTGATTTAAGGCCCTTCTGGGGGAGGGGTGGGGTTAGGTTACCCTCTAAAGTGCTATTTCAGGTTATTACACAATTCGGTCATTTAAATAATGTTAATTAGAATTAAATATGTTGTTGAAATTCCGAGTTTGAGAAAAATCGGAAAACCGGAAGTGCTTTTGTTTTAACACTTTACTAAATATGATTTTTTCACTTTTTCGCGATTTTCTCAAAAATGGCGCCGACGATTTTCTTGAAACTACACATATAAACTAAACATTCAAAGATCTACAACTTTTATATAAAACATTTCTCTGGGAAAATTCATTTAAGGGCACTTTTAGGAGGGGGTAGGGTTACAGCTTCCTCTAAAGTGGTATCATACTTGATTATACAACTCTATCATCCAAATGAAATTAATTAGAATAAATAGTTGGCCAAAATTCCGGGTGTGAAGAAAATCAGTAAACCGGAAGTGCGCTTTTTACTGAATAGTTTTTTTCAGTTTTCGACAAATTTCATTAAATTTGGTACACAAACTATAAAATTTGTCAATTATAATTCTGAGAACTGGAGTAAGAGAAAGTTGTGTGAGTGTTTCACACCAGATTTTTTTTAACCGTTATGTGGTTTTTTATATTGGCTGTTTATTTTATTTTATATATAGAATTTGTGTGTTTTGTAATAAAAACTTCGAAACCATTGACAGCCTTAAATTTGTTATTTAAATGCTATTGATTAACATTTAGTCATCTCCTTTACGTTTCGGCATTTTACATGCCATTATCAAAAGGTTTTATCAATAAAACAGTACATTATCTAAAAAATAAAGTTACAAAATAGTTATAATGAAATAGAGTTTACATTGAAATTATTATTTTTACTGTGTCCACAAATTATTAATTCACCTTATTTTTTTTAGATAATGTACTGTTTTATTGATAAAACCTTTTGATAATGGCATGTAAAATGCCAAAACGTAAAGGTGATGACTAAATGTTAATCAATAGCATTTAAATAAAAAATTTAAGGCTGTCAATGGTTTCAAAGTTTTTATTAAAAAAACACACAAATTCTATATATTTTTTTATCCATAAAAATTAATCTTCAACTTCTCTCTGTTGAACGCAATATTTGGTAAAGATTCTAACTTTAAATAAATTTTGTACAACAAATTAAGTAATTACAATCTATTCAATTTTTTCTATTATTAGAAAAGAACTGCCTGTCAATGTGTCAGGTATCACCAATACCGAAGAAAACCCTGAGCTATTTACAAAATAAATAACTGGAATGAAAAATGAAAATCGGTAAGCTCATTTTCTTATTGAAAATACTGTAAGGGGAAATGTAATTTCAAACTTGTAATGTATGTTATTATTACAAAAAGGATTACATGATCCATTATTTATATTTATTTATTGCAGTTTTATATGAAAGAAGGTGTAACGCAACCAGTGTTATTTGGGTGAAGACAAGTCTGTGATAATAATGAAAAGAAAAATAATAGCAATTAAATGCATATGATTTTTAATTTTTGTTTAATTCATTCTAATAAAATATTATTGATTTAAAAATATATATTTTTTTTTTAATTCTAATTTTGTAATATCTACCTTTATATGTTTTATATTTTTGTTTGTAATTTTATATAAATGTTTTTATATAAGTATATATATATAGTTTTTGCAGTTTCAAATTTTTATTTCTCTTTGTGAAATTCCTTGAATTTTTGGGTCTCCGAAAAAAATATTGGTATTTAAAAGAAATGAAAAGTTAGAAATGTTTTGGATATGGACGGTTAATATATACAAAGAAAAAAATTGAACATTAGCTAAAATCTTATTTTAGCTAGATCTAGAGTACATAAAGAAATCTGGTGACGACCCTTGTACAACTTTCTCTCAGTGCAGTTTAATATGTACAAACATAAATGTATCAACATTTTGCATTCAGTTTAGAAGTTTTTGCACTAAGTTTGATTAGTCCAAGTTTATATTTTAATATAAATATAAAGATGGTAGGAGGTGTAGTTATTCTCAGCATGTTGTAGATAACACTTAAAATCTAGTCTAGAAGACAGCGTCCAAATCAAATCCCAGTAACACTTCAAATCTAACTTCACAGATTCGCCCACCACCTCTTTTAAATTATTATTTCGAAAAATGTTCCAAATAAAAGTAATCTGAGCAGATCGCACATACCTGTTTTGAAGAATATCTTGCTGCCATTGTCGAGAAAAAATGTCCAAGAAACTTAGAAACCTATTCTGTAAAGGTGTAGTTCCAGTAAACGACTTTTTTTTCCCAAATTTGCTTTTAGTACAACTTAATATTAATATAGTTGGTGGAATCGAACATTGCACTGTAGAGGAAAACACATTACATTGCACTCCAAAACAAAAATGTTTATATAAATCATATATATATCTTTATAAATCGTTAGATATATATTTTTTTGGAAAATAATTTAATTTTATTTTTAATATCCCCCAATAATTGCAAAAATAATAAATATATAAAGTTATTGCGAAATAATAATTGAAAATAAATAGCTTGCAGTGAATTAACTTTAGATTTAAGTCAAATCTGTGGACAGATGAAGTGCTTTCAAAGCTTGTTTAACTTCCCCCCCCTAGTTAATCTTAAGCTTAACAGAACTTTGAAAAGTTCTAACTGTAAGGGCCAAAACCAAACATGTCATACAAAGTTAAAGTTAATCGATTTTATCGAAGTGATCTAACATGTTGAAAATGATAACGTCTACTACTACTTAATGCAAGTTTAACTTAATATTGATAACAGTTATTGTTTAAGATCTTTATATTTTAATTTCAAAGTACAAGTATACAAACTTTAGTATACAAACATTATAAGTCTATTTGTATATGAACAATCTGTTATGTTATTTCAACATTATCTTACAATTTAAACCATAAACTTGTAAATAATTTGCTAATATGAAAGTAAACAATTTACAAAACATTATGTAAACATTGGTTTACAAGATCTCCTCCATGTTTGTCCAATTCATTCAGATATGAATATAGAAATTATTAGAATACATAATTACATATCTATTGGCTCCTTTTCATTGATTTCCAACAAACATACAGTGTCAAGTGCAGCCACTTTAAAGATTTCAATGCACCAGATAAACTAATAAGATTGTTTGAAATGATTTTTCCATTTTACTTATAAATCAATTTATATCTCTACAATATGTGCAAGGCATATACCTACTGATGATTTTTTTTTTTTTTGTAGCAAGATCAGTAACAGTATTGGTGGAACCTTTTTAGGGATTTTGTAGAAGAAGCACATATGAAGTTATTCTAAAAGTAACGTAGACAAGTATATCGCTTAATTCACGGAGTTATTCTTCAAGCTAACGTGGGGTATTAACCAAATGTTATTTCGCGTTAACTTCTATATTAACTCAGGATCAATGTAATGTGTGCTCTTAACTAGTTGTAATTCTTAATTTATATAGATAGGACTTTTCCAGTCTTCCTTCTATCTTTTTTTTTTTATTCTGTATATCTCAATAAAATATTTTATTTAACATTAATTAAAACTCAGAACCAAATTATTGTAGAGCAACTATTCTGTTTCTTGTTTCTGAATGAATTAGCTTAGCTATTGATCCCAAAGCTGGCTTTCTCCTTGCCATTTATTCCTTACCGTGAGAAAATTTCCGGTGGTTTGACTTGATAAGTTAGCTGCCTTGTTAAGGCTTCCCACCAAAACCAAAGGCAGAGTATTGATATTTTCTGTTGCTTCACCCAATTTCTACACGGCGGTGCCGAGATGTAATGTGCTCTCAGATAGTGTAATCCTTAATTTATATAGTTAAGACTTTTCCTTCCAATATATTATATATTAAATATATTTTAATATAATATTTCATTTAACATTAATAAAAAACTCAAGTCCGAATTTATAGTAGCCACTCTACTACAAGTACTACAGCAAAAAGCCAAGCTAACAATAATATAGAATATTTGGGTTAACAATGACGTTGAATATGTAAAATTCATAGGAATAGGATATTTGGTCCAATTTGTGATGGAGAAAGATGGAGCAAATAGACTAAGGGAATGTTTCTTTGAACCAGACTTTGGAACCTGTAAAAAAACGGCCAGATTACCTTGGTTAGCCTGTGTTCAAAGGATGAACTAATGGAGAGCTGCTTTAGTGAGCTTTAGAGGGACATCCGGGTGGAAGGCTGTGTATAAAGTGGCTAGAAAATGTGGAAAATGATTTAAGAGCTTTGCAGATACTTAAAGTGGGAGTAAAGGAGAAGACCGGTCAAAGAATGTAAAGGAAGTAAGTACCTTCAAGGGCCACAGTGCTAGAAAAAGAAGAGGATGAATCAGTTCTACTGATTATATGGAATTGAAGAGGTGGTTTGTATGTGTAGTACTCAATAACCAGTACTTCAGAAGATTTCTATTTTGTTTAATAAACATTCTTTTTTACATAAATAGTACATGAATATCTTTTATAGATGTAGTTTATTTATAGAACTAGATAACTTTACCCTGAAGATGGATGAAAATCCGAAACCGGTCAGGAAGAATAAAAATATGCATGCTGCGACGGATAAAATAACAGATGTTGTGGTTGGTTCCGCAGAGCTGGAAAGTATCAGAGATATTTTTCGTGATAGCCTGCTTCTTTTTGTGGTCACCGACCGGTTTCGGGCGTTCGCCCATCATCAGGATGCGTTTATCAAACAGTGTGATAACCCAGTCTTGCACAGAGCAAATTCAGGTTACACTGTCGCAAAATCGAGTGTATAAACTGAATTTGCTCTGTGCAAGTCTGGGTTATCACACTGTTTGATAAAAGGCATCCTGATGATGGGCGAACGCCCGAAACCGGTCGGTGACCACAAAAAGAAGCAGGCTATCACGAAAAATATCTCTGATGAAAATACCAGATGTTATCCAGAATTGCAGACCCATCTACATACGGAATTTTTATGTTAAAATATAAATTACATTATACATAAACTAGGTAGTGGGGATCCTCACGCTTTGGTCTAGGGGATAGCGCACTCGCCTTTGGTGCGAGAATTCTGGGTTCAATTTTCATGCAGGGCAAAGTCGATGTTGACCCAAGTTCGTAAAAAAAAAAAAAAAAAATTAAAAAAGTGGGAAGCTACAGTTGGTAGCGCATCTAGATATAGCCGGAACTAAACGGCGAGGGAACCGTGGCGTGCTTACCACACGCCCTCCAATACAAATCGCCTTCTGGTAAGCCTTGGCCCTTCATGGGTTGTTGCGCCATAGGTTTTTATAGGTAATGGGGATTATTGTATTTTCTTTTTAGGGGTGATTAAGTTTTACCTGATTTCTGATGAGTAGAGCATAGTCAGTTCCCACTAAGCCTAATAGCTGCAATTTTAAAAAGTTATACCTTATTCACAGTTTCCCCATAACAATCCAAAAAAAAAATCAAGTTTCATAAAAAAACGAGTGTAAATAAAAGTGATAGGCATGTATGTAAGTAGTTAGAAGTAGATGTACTATAGAAACTGGTGGAGAACTGAAAAAAGAAAAATTATTCAGTGAAGTCCAACATTCGTTGATGGATTTTTCTTCAAGCTTTCAAGACAAGTGCAATGGTGAAACCAAAATGGATTATAAAGTTTGAGCCTGCTGTGATTTTTCATTTTTGAGATATTTTGTATACATACAACGCCCAAATGTACATACACACACGCACATATGTACATACACACACGCCCACATGTACATACACACGCCCACATGTACATACACACACGCCCACATGTACATACACACGCCCACATGTACATACACACACGCACATATGTATATTACAGCGGTAAGAGAAAGAAAAAAAGAAAAGGCAACTTTTTTGTAAAAAGACTTTATTGAACAAAACTAAAAGTACAAAGTTTTATAAAATAGCGACTGTATATGTATAGGTATTTGTGGGATACTTTTTATTATTAAGGATGTTCCTTGTTTGAGTTTTTAATCAGTTAAGTTGAAACAAGGTGTGGCCAGCAAGACACGCAGACAGACCGACAGAACCTAAAGTAAAAGAAGGAAAAGTAGGATGAGTTAGCCTGGGATATATAGAAAGCTCTGCTAACCCGACAGGACACAACTCTCTTCTTCTTCTTCTTGCCTTAGGAGAGATGCATTAAAAGTTTTAAATTGATGTGCAAATCCTCCATTTTCTGTTTAGCCATCTCCACTCACAAGTTTTCTAATCAGAAATACAAGCTCTGTTTTTAAGTGTCTTTTGTTATTATTGTGGAAACTCAACTGGATTTATTTATTTATTTATTTTTTTAAATAATAGAATCCTTGATACCCATGTTCCACGTGATATTATACACATAATTATGCTAATAATAGTTACGTGACTTTATATTTTTAGTTAACTACTTTAAAGAGGCAATATCGACTAGATTCTTGCATCAAATGCCGAATGAAGTGTTTAGAATACTTGATTAAATTAATAAACACACTAGAAAAGGTGGAACATTTATTTTTTCAAAGAGACCCTTTCTGAATCTATCCTTGCAGCATCCATGGGTGATTCAGATATCTTCTAATTGTATAGGTCTTTTTACTTACTCTTACTATATTGTAAAAAGAATGTATTGCGATCGTCTGAAAAGAGTATCTGCAAAGTATTGCGAGTTTTTCAAAATTGAATTATCACTATATATATATACGAATCTGAGACTCCATATACATGAAAATATTTATTTATTTGATAAATTTGAGCATAAGGTGCCATTTTTACACTCCAAGTTCATGTTTGCCCAGCGAAAACGAGAGGTGTAAAAGAACTTTACTCCCGATTAAATATTATATTTTTTCTATAACAGATAAAACTATTTTATAAAAGGATATAAAAAGAGTTAAAACCTGTTTGGTAACCTCTTAGAGAAGTTGTCTATTGAAAAGAGGAAGGTTACCTTCAGATAGGTTGTAGAAAATTGGATTGAAGTTAAGCAAAATTATAGTATCCTTTTGGATATATAATTATTGTTAAATTGATTTTAAAAAGGTTAAAACAAATCTTTAATTGAAGAATTTCTACTTTACTTAAATATTATTAATATATTTTAGCACTTTCATCTAAACCTTAAAATTAGTTTAATTGAAAGTTGGCAATACTGTTAATCAAGTAACAAGTAATCTCATAAAAAAAAAAAAAAAAACACTTTAAATCTCCACAGATTAAAAGGTATAATTGTTGAAGAAATTCATCAAAACAACCGCTGGAAATTTCCATGTTGCAGATACAAATCGCATCAGCGCCAATTCAGAAATAATCGATAGAAATCCGGCAATTTCAGGAGTCATTTTCAAGAATTTAAAATCAGCGAAGCAGTCTACAATCAACTTTCAACGTCTGAAATAAACATATGAACAAAGAGTTCTGAGAGAGATCCGAATCATTAAGATTCGTGAGAATCCGATGAATCAAGGATCCGAATCATTAATTATTCCCTTTCTAGGCCAACTACAGAGAGAGAATTCCATATAAATAGAGGCGAGCTAGCCCTACAGGAGAATAGTTTTAGAACAGTTACCGACACCAGTTAGTCAACATCGTTCTACGTAGTTTCTAATACTGAGCCAGTCTGTCTCTCTTAATTTTTCTCTCGCTCTTTATTCGCAATTATCATTCAACAGTATAAAGCCCTTGTAGTTTGGGTTTTTGACATTATAAAAGTGCATCAAAACAAGTTTATTTCTTTCACTCTCCTAAATTTCTCTCTATTCTCACCTTCTCACATCTACATATTAATCAACACTCAAGAAAGCGATGAAGAAGTCAGGAAACAGTCTGCAAACGGCATTCAATAATAATTATCAAGACGCCTACAACACAAATTTCCAAGAGTTACATCAAGAAACAGCTTCCAAGTAGTAATCAACTGTTTTCACTCAGCTCTCGGTCAAAATTCCATTTAAAGAAATTTCCCCTTCAAACTAACCTAACCGAGTCGCGATGTAGAACTAGCAACAGCATTAACTGTTGCCGGACCTCTCCTTTACAATTTCTGAGGAGGAACAGCTAGGGATTTGAAACATTGAAAAATAACAAACTCAGCGATGGAAATTACGGTCCATATCCACGAAAGACGTTGTATTATTTACAACAAACATGTTTGAACAAAAAATATAATATTAGTTTTTTGCAGAAATCTTTCATTACTATAAAAATAAAAAAAAAAATGGTTTGCTGGTGTCTTGTGATCAATATAAACTCGGTTGGCAATACAATGTGTTATCGTACATATGGAATAGAAACGTAGAGAGGCAACACACGTGCCAATATAAACTGGAAAACAGTAGAGCAATAGGAAATAAAGGTCTGGGTGCCATACCAACCGGAAATAAACAGTTTACCTATTTCCTTAGGCCCCTTGCACCCTATGACGTAAACAAAACGTATATATATTCACCTAACAATAATTTGGTAGTGGTTTCTATTTATAGGGCAATAATTGCAAATAAATGTGTATTTATCATTTGGGTTAAATAACTAGCAAATTATTCATAATATATAGCTAACAATTTATAATTTAATTTTTTTTATACATTTATTTGAAAATAGCTAATTAGTAAATTCAGTGACATATATATACACGTGACTGACGTGAGATATATATACACGTCAGACTGCAAGACCAGACATTAAAGTACGAGTATATTTTGAGCCACTTAATAATTGAATCATCGTTTATTCGTTATATAACTTCGTTTATTCTTTTATAACTTAATCATTCGTTTATTTTCCATTGAGAGATTGGATCTCTGGTCCACTATTCAATACAGATAGACAATGGTGCAACAAAAATAATGTAAACGAGAATTTCTACCAATTATAGGAGCTGCTTGTCCCGAAGGTATGTACTGATTTCAATACATTGTAGAGAGCGGCCAAATAGTTCGAAGATATTAACCCATTTCCCTTGAGCTGGTTTGGATTGCAGAATCGTTAGTTTGATCTTGTTATCACTTGGCCTTGTTGTTCAGAATATGGTTGCACTGTCACATATGGTAAAACGTTTTAATGTAGTCTGTAGATCTATCGCTTATTACGCGGCTCAGTTTTGGGGGTTTGAACGGTATGACGTACTGGAGAAATTATTGCGCTTTTTTTTCTATAAACAAAGTATATTTCCTGCCGTCAATTACTCCAAACTACAATATGCTGGACCTTGAAACTGATATTGATCTCTTTATTAGTGTTTACTCTTCAGATATGTATTGAAAGTGAAATGTAAGATTTTTTTAATTTGAGAGTTGGATTAAACTGTTTGGCAGATATGGTTGTAATTTTAGTACTTAACACTTTGGAAGAACCAGTTATCGGCTTTATTAGATTAAATTGGGGTTGCTCATCCGCAGGTGTGTGTGTGTGTGTGTGTGTGGCAAGTGCTAAAGAGTCTAATAGGTTCCTTTTTTTTATGAAGAGCTTAATATTCATGCTTGCCTACTCTCGTTTTCAAGTCAGTGTATTACAATAAGTTTAAAAGAATTAATTGGGCTTTTTAGGATGAGAGGTGAACTGCTCTAATTGAATTTCAAAAAAATTATGCTCAGGGGAAAATGAACTTCTTTTCCAAACAAAAAAATATTAAATTTCCACTAGTTGTACCCAGTAGTTGAAGCAATGTTTCTGTGTATAGGATGAATACAGCTATGATTATCTACGAAGCCATAATTAAATGTACTGGCTTGGTGAATAACCGTCTGCTGTGCAAATGGGATGAAAATGACTGTTTTCATTGAAGTTGGTTATAGCGATCGCATAATTTAGATTATTAAAATAATATCTAGTAACTATTGATTTAAATGTGATCAGGTATAGTAAACAAAATTATAAAAATGCAACAGTTTCTCTTGAGGAAACTGTGACAAACTGTGATGTACTAAAAGAGCTGGAGATAACAACAAGAATTTATAGCTCTAGATAGTATTATCAGGGCACAAAGAGTGAGTTAAAAAAAGAGCTTTACTCTGAATTTAATGTGTAACCTTTGCCTACTACCCATCTACCCATTCAAACTAAATCAGATAATACATACATATATATATACCTACACACAAAATTTTGGACCGGGTCCAATTAAATCTTCTCTCTTTGTACTAAACAACTTGACTAACCAATGGGAGAATTCATTCTATATAACATTTATTTTTCGCGTTCTATTATTTTGTTTTCTCTGAATTCTGAATAAGTAAAATTATGTGATCAGGAACAGATAACACTTATTGTTAAGGTGGGGCGCAATTACCACATGTAAAATAATTAATATTAATAACTGTGTCACATTGTTCAATTACTAAGAACTTAAAAATTGTATGCAATATGATTGTGTACTTAATGTGGAAGAAAGTTTTCATTGAGATTTATTAGTTATTAATTTTTCTCTAACACTATTTCTAACAATATATGCTCACAAGAGAATCTGTCCGGGATAAAAGAAGTCCTAAAGAAGTCAAGTGCCTAAAAGGAAGTCCTTGTGAGGCATAACATCTAACTGGCACCCTTACTTAAACCGCGAGCACTAAACTCTTCCAAAAAGTTGAATGCTTTAAAGCTGCCCATACCTGGAAACTAGAACAACATGGGTCCATTGGCAAGCCAATACCAGGTTCTGAATCAAGGAAGGAGAGGGAGATGTTCAAGAACAATTGTTCTCCGCAAATCCTGAAATCAGCAAAGATACAATACCCATTTAAATTAGAATTACCTTTGGGATTCATCCGAAATGCCGAATTTAGAACGACATAATTCTCAGATTGAAAATCAGTAATCTGTTTCCCAAGGGGCTACAAAAAATCGTTTCCTGATTCAAACCAAATTGCACCTTCTAGAGTTGTTTCTACCAAAGAAGAAGCCAATTTACTTATTCCAGTGGCATAGAAATCTTAAGATCTGGAAACGATGCATTCTTACAATCTTCAAATGCATTTTCAGCAGTCCTGTCGTTGTTGAAACCTCCCTTCTCAGAAAATAGTTGACATTCCGAAAGAAGTCGGAGAGATGTCTGACGAGACAGAATTTTGTAGCCGTTCTGATTTCCATAGAGTCGTTTGTGAAAAATCTGTTTAGCGTGTGATAGAGAAGAATTGACTCCCATGCAATTACCCAAATTTGGTAGGAGTATTTTTAATTTTTAAGTCAATTAGCAAACTACCAAGCATTATCTACTAATACTTACCATTGTTTTGTGCGCATTCTTGGTTTGGAGAATATTTTAGTTCTTCGGCTTGGATTTATCAGTAAACGCAACATCTTTTGTTGTTACAATACGTTGGATTATTTTGTTGTGCCAAAGGAAAAGATGTGCTCACTTCGTTTTTTTGTTTAGAGTTAATCTATGTCATTCAATTGTACTGCGTTTTTGTCTTCCCGATTTAGCAACTAATGTTGGTCCATCTGCAGATGTTCCACCCTAGTTGTTTAACGGAGATCTACTTGAAATAGAAGCCCAAAACAAACGGTCAATTATTTTTTTATACACACCGTATGGGCCCGAGCCTTCGCCCAATGATTATACTCATCCCCA
The DNA here is from genome assembly GCA_011037195.1 of Triatoma infestans. NCBI lineage: Eukaryota > Metazoa > Arthropoda > Insecta > Hemiptera > Reduviidae > Triatoma > Triatoma infestans. The sequence goes on from JAAEAF010003872.1 coordinate 105,982, forward strand.
AAGATCCCGAAACAAGAATGATTCCACAAGCAAGAATATAAGAGGGAAGGGGACAACAAGGTACCTTCTATAAATTATAATGAGATTATGCCACCATAGCAAAACAAGCTAACAAACCAGCATTGCATTCAATGCCCCGAACCGTCAATTATAGGAAAATTCTCGTCTTCACTAAAAAAATTCTGAAACCTCTGTCGAGCTGTTTGTTTGTTCACGGTTTCTTCGTAATTTGCTTGGCCAGTAACGGTACCAGTTTCCGGAGTTCCCACTTCGCCCAGAACTATATTCGCAGAATAAAAATAATATTTACTTCTTCTTCTGAACTTTATTTCTATTGTGGATCAAATTTTAAAACGGCAACTTTTTTTAAAATATGTAGCTTTGGGTGACAATACAACATTTTTCTGAGTGCCATCTGCTTCCAGTTACACTAGCGTTCCCCCTTCCTAGTACAACCACTCCTTGCAGTAACAAATGCTAATCTATGTGCTTCTATGTATGAATATTGAATGTTTATATTGTAGCTACAATGTTGTTGATATTATTAATATAAATACCCTTCAAGTTTACAAAAATCTTTATCACTGAGCATTATGTCCCATCAGGCGGTTCATATGTACAACACGGACAAGGGAGTTAAGGGATAATAAAATATAGTACTCTCTCTCAGGAGGTAGACTGAATGTATTCATTTATCAACTCTCCAAATAGGCGCCTACACTTCACGCCACCAACTAAAGCATCAATCCTGGATATTTCAAACTTACCATTATGAATGTTACTTCTCTAAATTCCAATTTAATAAATTTAAAAGTTTTTTAAAAAAATAAAGTCATTAGCGTAACAAACGTGAGTTTCAAGAATTTATCCTTCGGGAAAACTTGGCATTTTTTGGAACATGTTCTAAGATGAAAGGCATGTCATGTTATTTTTTGGAGGATTCTTCATGTTCCAAATGAAGAATTTGAGAATTTCAATAGTACTATTATGCGAGAAATGTTGAAAGAAGTAAAAAAAACAAACAAAAAAACTCGGTTTTCTAGGCTTCTAAACCGTCTACAGCACGGAAGGTGAAATAGGATATCCATCTACAACAGTTAAGTCATTCAACAGTGATACAGAGAATCATGTGATAGTAAATAGAAAACAAAATAGATACAGAAGGTGTGAAAATAAACAAAATTATTTTTTGGGATTATTTAAAAACCTTTATTTTTATTAAAACTTTAATAAAAATAAAGGTTTTTTAAAAAAAGCTGGCACTTTATTTTTTTTTTTTTTACCTCTTTTATCATAAAAAACAAAAAAAAATTTTTTTGATAAACTATATAAAAATTGGTGATTGTCAACAAAGAATAATAAATTCAGACAATCTCATCTGTTTTTATAACCTCCAAAGACGAACGTCAATCAATTGTCAGCAAGTTCTTTAAGAAGAGTTTACCTTATTTCTAAAAGAGATTGAAAATTAAGTCAATCACTTGGTTTTCTAAAATGATTTTCTTTCGTAGTACACTAAATTTCTACAGAAATACTGATGAACTGAAGTACCTACCTTCCCATGCGCCAATGGTAATGTTTTTACTTAATTAATTTCTTTCAACGTATTTTCTTTTCTTATTTTTTACTTTCCCTTACTCCTAATAAGAGGAAGTATTGTAATCGTGTCAAATTTTCAATATCGAGTTGTCACCGGAAATATCCGTTTTGATGTCCCCTGAGACCAAAAAAATAGTTTTTAGCAAACGGTCTGTGTGTGTGTCTGTGTATGTAAACAGCATAGCTCAAAAACAAAAAAACGTAGAAAGTTGAAACTTGATATTCCGTTTAGGTATCACCATGGGATTTGACAGTACGTTATCTGTCAAAATTTCTCAACCGGAAGTACCACTTTACTAGTTGTTTTTTTTTTTACTTTTTTGCGATTTTTGCAAAAATGATTCCGACGATACTCTTTAAAATTCTTATATCAACTATACATACAAAGAGCTACAACTTTTATTTGAAACGGTTCTCCGGAAAAAATTCATTCAAGGACACATTTGGGGGAGGGGGTGGGGTTAGCTTTCCTCTAAAGTGCTATTTCAGTTTATTAAACAATTCTCTCATCTAAATAATATTAATTAGAAATAAATGTGTTGTTGAAATTCCGAGTTTGAAAAAAATCGGATGACCGAAAGTGCGTTTTTCCTGAAATGTATTTTTCAGTTTTCCGGTATTTTTTTTTACTTTCTTGCGCTTTTCTTTCTTCAAACTTGCCTTTTCAACTATACATACAATGATCTACAACTTTTATTTAAAACATTTCTCTGGAAAAATTCATTTAAGGACACTTTTTGGAGAGCGGTGGGGTTATGTTTTTCTCTAAAGTGCTATCATAGTTGATTATACAATTCTACCATCCAAACAAAATTAATTACAAATAAATAGACAGCTAAAATTCCGTGTTTCAAGAAAATTAGTAAACCGGAAATGCGCTAATGCTGAACATTTGTTTTCAGTTTTCGACGAATTCCAACGAAATTCATCAAATTTGGTACACAAACTCTAAAATTTGTCAATTACAATTTTGAAAACTGGAGTAAGAGAAAGTTGTGTGAGTGTTTCCAACCAGATTTTTTTTCTTAGTAATGATAGAATTACTATTTTGTATGCGTTATATTCATGTAGTTGTGCACTTATTAGAGCATTTTAATTAAGACTACTTAATGTTTTTCTTGTTGAAGAGGAAGTACAGTGACCTTGATACATTTTCGAAATTGTGTTTTCACCGGAAATACATGTTTTGAGATCTACTGAATTCGAAAAAATGTTTTTTAGCGAGTGTTCTTGTGTAAGAACAAAAACGGAAAATTGCTTGAAGCTTAAATTTGATATCGCGTAAAGGTTAGGTACATCCGTGCATCAATACGAGTGTTCCCCTCTAAAGTGCCACGTCAGGAGAATGTGTGGTTTATTCTGCGGTATATTATCAAGATATTTTACTGAAGTATGGTCCAAAGCATTGAAGTATTGGTTCTAAATTTGGAGAAAATCAGGTAACCATAAGTGAAATGGTCCAGAACAGGCTGGTGCTATTTTTACTTTCTCTCACTCCTAGTAAGAGGAAGTATTGTAATCGTTGTCAAATTTTCGATATCAAGTTTTCACCGCGAAATATCCGTTTTGAGGTCTCCTGAGTCCAAAAAGTGGTTTTTAGCAAATGGTCTGTGTGTGTGTGTGTATGTGAACAGCAAGCTCAAAAACGAAAAACCGTAGAAAGTTGAAACTTGATATTCCGTTTAGGTATCACCATGGGAAGTGACAGTACGTTATCTGTCAAAATTCCTTAACCGGAAGTACCACTTTACTAGTTTTTTTTTTTTACTTTTTTCATCAACTAAACATACTAAGAGCTACAACTTTTATTTGAAATTTTTCTCTGGGGAAATTCATTTAAGGGCAGTTATGGGGGAGGGGTGGGGTTAGGTTTCCATCTAAAGTGCTATTTCAGTTTATTAGACAATTCTATCACCTAAATAATGTTAATTAGAATTAAATATGTTGTTGAAATTCCGCAAGTTTTTTTTTTTTTTTCCCAAAAAAAATCGTGCATTAACCGAAAAGGCTGCCGTTTACTTTACCACATTATTAAATGATTTTTTCACTATTTTGCGATTTTCTCAAAAATGGCTCCGACGATTTTCTTGAAACTTCCTATATAAACTAAACATACAATGATCTACAACTTTTATTTGAAACATTATGCTGAGATAATTCATTTAAGGGCACTTTTAGGCGAGCGAGGTGTGGGTTATGTTTTTCTCTAAAGTGCTATCATAGTTAAATATACAATTCTATCATCTAAACAAAATTAATTAGAAATAAATAGATGGCCAAAATTCCGAATTTCAAGGAAATTAGTAAACTGGAAGTGCGCTTTTACTTGAACTGTTTTTTCACTTTTCGACGAATTTCATTAAATTTGGTACACAAACTATAAAATTTATCAATTATAATTTTGAGAACTGGAGTAAGAGAGAGTTTTGTAAGTGTTTCACACCAGGTTTTTTTTTACTTTCACTTGCTCCTAGTAAGAGGAAGTATTGTAATCGTGTCAAATTTCCAATATCGAGTTTTCACCAGAAATACACGTTTTCTGGTCCCCTGGGGGAAAATAGTGTTTTTTTTTAGGGGAAAATAGTGTTGAAGTGCCTTAAAAAAAAAACAAAGCTTGGTAGATTGTATCTAATATAATATTTTTATTTGAACTGCAATCATATTTATTAATAGATAAATCCATAAACCTACCGTTAGAATCGGAGTAAAGTTAGCAGCAAGTAATCCCAGTCAAGTTTTACAGGCTTACCAAAAAAAAAAAAATAGGCAAGATAGATACAAAAGTTCTTGTGTTGTGTCTTGGTGAGCCAGATCTCGTTCAGATGTTAACGGAAGGCATGAGAAGCTCTGGGGTAAGAATGAGTTTAGCTGAAGAGAAGTTGGTTGTACATGTTTATTTCATGGAGAGAGATACAGCTACTGTATCTCTTAGTAGCCAAGTATGTCTCTCTTCTACTGTCGGTCTCTTACCTCGACATCATACCATCTGTACTTTCTACTTCAAATACATATACATATAAGCAGGGAGTATAACACAACTGTAGAAGAGAATATGTGTGGAGAATGTGTGTGGCGAAAGAGAATTCTCTTCTTATATATATGATATATATATATGTATACTTTACTGTGAGAATAAGAGAAATAGAGAGAAAACGAAAGTTAGGGCACTTAAGGGGCCCAACACGGTGGAGAAATAAACTTAGATAAGTCTATGTTAGACGTCCTTGGGTCTCACCTCTTCCAGCCAACCCAAGATTCCCTGTATCCTTCTACATATTCTCACCTCAGTCTGGATTATTCAAATTGCATTCAGGCCTACTCACAAATCCCATAGGAATGCAAATCTCCTCGGCCAACCCGTTACACAAACACACACACACACACAACTTAACAGTCCATACTCTTCTTTTGCTTGCTGGCTTTACACTCTATTGCACAATAGACAGGTGTGAGATTTATGGCAATGAATTCTATATGTCACGTTTACTAACAAATTCAGAATATTTTTTTTTGTGTGACGTCAATACTGAAGAAGTTCCAGCAGCAGATAATAAAAATGATATCAATAAATAAAGTCCAATGAATAAGCTTCATAATTAACTACTTCACTCACCTCGAAGGCCAAATATATTCTGTAAAATTAAGCTAATTACTACTTAAACTTTTGCGAACTTTACTTGTGTAAAGTTTTATTCAATAAAATATTCTAAGGATATTCAAAGGCCAGAGTGTCAATATCCCAATCTAACAACATGAATCAGCCTTATCTGGGACAGCTCCTATATTTATCCAATACAAAACCTACAGAAATGCAACTATTTATTATTTAACGAACCCAAAGCCAATTTACAGTTTACCACTACACACTATTCACTACAATAACACAGTATACACTTTTACAGATGAGTACATTCTTCTTACAAAGAGTAACACATAGATTTTTCACGTCGTAGTGGATTTGGCTTTATATCTATTCTCTCTGTCTGCAATCATCTAAGGATTATACGTACAAATCAATAAACTGGGTTTTCTGGATTATAGAGTGGCTAATTATGTTTCTCGGAAAATAATACGGATTTTATATAATATTTGAACAAGTTATAAAGAATTTGGCACTAACCTGCAGATAATATTCGTGAGAGTGATATAATCTCGACCTTAGTTTAAAGCATAAACTTTATATCATGCATATATTAAAAATATCGAACCTTTTGCAATTCTTTAACGTTCTAACGTTTATTTCTTTTGGTTTAATTATCTTTAAAATAAATATTAGTAAAAGTTAAATGATAGCAGAGTAGATAGAATTGACCGATTCTAATTCACTTTTCTGCAAAACATGGTGGCCGCCCCCCTCGCCCACCCGTACCTAGTAACTTACCCCCTCCTCTCACTTAATCCCCCCCCTCCCCCCCAATCTATTCCCACCATTTCTCTCCCCCCCCCCCTTCCCACTCTCCTTAGGCAAGAGGAGATGTTAAAAATGTACTTGTTTTTTTTGCTGAGGTCAGCAAAAGCGATCTCGCAACCTTCGCCATAGAAATTCATAACGTTCACCACTCAGCCATTGTGGTAACTTGGCAATAGTAGTTTTCTTTTGATCCTTATACCTCACCCACATACTTCTCCCTCATCTCTCTCACTTCTTTCTCTATATGTAAATATATATATAATATATATGACTTAAAGAGAGGCTCTGTCCAATGTACCCCAGGCCAGGGGTTTTCTTTGCATCTGTATTTTTCCATTCGTACAAAAGTTTATTAACCTCTATGTGTGCACAATGTTTGCAATATACTTCCTGATTATATTTATTTTATTTTATTTTTTTACACTGTCTTAAAGAGAGAATCCTCTCTCTTTGTTTATGATAAAACTATTTTTATCGATCAAGTATATTACCAACACATATATAGTGACTTCTGAGACAGATACTTATGTAAGTTTTTTTTTTGGTAAACAATAAACTAAAACTTAAACTATGGCTCCTTCTTATACACCTTACTTGTTTAAGACAATTCTATTTTTATCGATCAAGTATATTACCAACCAGATAGTCCCACCAATATGTGACTTCTGAGACAGATGACTTATTAATTTCTTTTTTTGGTATTTATTTTTTTTACACTGTAATAAAGAGAGAACCCTCCCTCTTTGTTTATGATAAAACTATTTTTATCGATAAAGTACATTACCAACACATATACCTAATCCAATATAGTGATTTCTATGTAAGTTTTTTTTGGTAAGCAATAAACTAAAACTTAATCTATGGTTCCTTCTTATACACCTTACTTGTTTAAGATAATTCTATTTTTATCGATCAAGTATATTGACATCCAATCCAGTATATTGATTAATGAGTCAGTTACCTGTGTAAGGTTTAGTAAACAATTAAAACTTAAATCTTCACTTTCCTTGTTTAACATAATTCTATTTTTTTTATCGATCAATTATATTTACAGAATCCAGTATATTGAATTATGAGTCAGTTTTTTTTTTTTTTGGTAGAACTTAAAGTCGTTGGATCTGTTACCTAACGCAATGTACGACGAAGTAGTTACTAATATCTTTTGTCAAACTAATTGTTTATACAATTAAAGAAAGGATAAAAGCTAGTGTTTAACCAGAGATTTAGTAACTGTTGTATCTGAATTTACATACACAATTCCCCATAATTTTAACCACTTTTCTAATCTAAGAACCACTCAATTTACACACATAATTCTGTCAATGCTTACAAAGTAGAGATGTAAGTTTTCGGTTAAAAATGTAAAAGTCGAAAGTGCCTATCTTACAGATTGACATGTAAGAAATAAAAGTAAGAATAGCGGTCTATGCGTACACATTAAAACTAGTAATTTAACTGGAACTCATATGAATTTTGTTATATATTTTTATAGTTAGTAATATCTTTTGTCGAACTAATTGTTTATACAATTAAACAAAATAATTAAAGAAAGGAAAAAAACTAGTGTTTAACCAGAGATTTAGTAACTGTTGTATTTCAATTTACGTATTAAATTCCGCATATTTTTAACCACTTTTCTAATCTAAAACGTACTCAATTTACACACATAATTCCGTCAATTCTTGCAAAGTAGAGATGTAAGTTTTCGGTTAAAAATGTAAAAGTCGAAAGTGCCTATCTTACAGATTGACATGTAAGAAATAAAAGTAAGAATTGCGGTATATACGCACATATTAAAACTAGTACTTTAACTCGAACTTATATGAATTTTATTATATATTTTTAAACACTTCTTAAAGTAATTTCTTTAAGAAGCAAAAGCAATTTCTTTAGAGATAGTTTGTGGACTTTCTCCTACATCTAGTGGAAAGCTGATCAAACAGCAATAATGTAATTGCCAAAAAAATCGTCTGTCGAACTAATTGTTTGTACAATTAAACAAATTAGTTAGAGAAAGGAAAAACAAAAGAAGCTTAGTAGAACTAGTAGTCTTTTCATCTCAATTTAAGTACAAAATTCCCCATATTTTTAAACACTTTTCTAATCTAAGTAGCACTTAATGTACGTACTTAATTCCCCCAAAATAGTGATCAGTTTCCAATTTAACTGGTAAATGAATTATTCTATATTTTTAAACATTTTTGTAATCTAATACGCATTCAATTTACATATATAATTCCCTTAGAGAATTTATTAAATTAATGGGATTTATTATCACCTAAATAGAAGTAACTTCCTTAGTGAATAACAGATTGAATTTTACTCCTAGAGTTGTGGATGTGCTATCATTAGCACATCCATGATTCATGTATGACGAATGATTAGACAGTAGAGGATGTATTGTGTTAAATGTCTTGGGATTTTGGTCAGGTTAAAATGTAATATTTTGGGTAAAATCACTATTCGCAGCAAAGTTTGATTGGACTGCAATTAAATTTGTCGAATAACCAAGAAAAACACAGATATACAGAAGAATATAAACATATATTACACTAAAACATTTTATCGTATGGCAATTATTGTGGATTGCAATAACAGTTTCCTGGTAATTTCTAAGTTGAGTCTGCTTTCTTCAACCTTTCTAAACATATAACAACTTGTTCTACTGTCTTAAACAGGCTAAACTGCATATGATATGCACTAAAAACATGTTACTTTTTTTAATCGAAGAATACTGGAACAAGTTAAACCATTGTTCGCAAAGTATAGGGAAATAAGTTTCTAATCTTGGGAAATGAATGCATTATATCCAAATTCGAAATCTTCTGTTTGGAACTGTAGAAATTTCTACCAACAATAACTCTATGAGTTTAAAAACATCGTTAGAGCTGTTTAAAATTAAGTTATCGTATGGCAATTATTGTGGATTGCAATAACAGTTTTCCAAGAAATTTCCAAGTTAAATCAGCTTTCCTCAACCTTTCTAAACATGTAACCACTTGTTCTACTGTCTGTTAAACAGGCATAATGACTAAACAGGCATATGATATTATGCACTAAAACATGTTAATTTTTAATCGAAGAATATTGGAACAAGTTAAACCAATGTTTGCAAAGTATAGGAAAATTAGTTTCTAATCTGGGGAAATGATTGCGTTTTATCCAAATTCAAAATCTTCTGTTTATAGTTGTGGTCTAACGTCTAATAGTTAGAGCTGTTTAAAACAAAAAACAAAAAAATACTGCAAACATACAAGTGCCTGGTCCCCAAACTTGTATTGGTGCCGATTAGAAAGATAAATACATTCCGTAGTCATTTGGAAGAAATTTATCAAAATATTTCCAAAAAAGGAAAATCATTTTTAGTTCTGTTTAATGTTTTAACTTGTTTTTATTCGATGGAAATTACAACACAGAAGTATTTTTGCAGCGTCAGATCATTCCTAAACCATCCTTCCGCGCCCTTGCACACACACACACACGCGCTTGCACTACATGCTGTTAAGTGAATAATTTAAATAAGAAAAAAAATAAATCTTTCACTATTTTTGCAATACAAAAGAAAAAAAAGAAAGGAAATAATTACAACAATTAAAAGTAAAAATTGATCACCGTTTTCTCTATCATTTTTTCCCCCCATAATACATAGATGTGTACGATTCTATTACAAATAACACAAACATAATATTTTGTTCAATTACAAAAGCCATCCCTTATACTACAATTTTATTTTTATTTTGTTATTAATATACATAATTTACACATACAATACAATCTTTCTTTATATGTCTACTGGCAGAATGTTTTAACTTATCTAATTTAATTTATTTTATAGTCTAAATCTAAAGCTAAGTCTTGTACTCTCTCTTACTAACCAGCAATTAGATATGTACAATGTCTCCATATTTTCGATGTGTAGTATATATCGGAGTTTATTTCTATAAGTAACTAGTTTAAGGCCTACCAGAACTACTAGTTCTGGTAATTCTTCTAGCCGGTTGCATCAGAAACTTTAACACAACCTTTTATTTCTTGCATCGTCCTCTTCTAGTTCTAGCTGTTGTTTCTTTGCAAATAGTACATACATTAGAGATGGGAGTTCTATTGTTTTGGCAATAGCCTGTTGGTTATGTTAGCTCTCTTCCGTAAGAAACAAGGATTACTATACTTTCAACTACCATAGTTTCAACTACATTGGCGGAGGGGGTTAGAGAGAAAAACAGTGTTTTATTTCTTTTTTTTATTTTTATTTTGTTAATATAACATAATTTACCAACAAAATACAATCCTTTCTTTGTTTTTACTTAAAGTAGTTTCAAGTCCATCCAATTTAATTTTTATTTTATAATAATATAAATCTACATTTTCACATTTTATTTCTTTTTCTAACCAATATGTGGATATGTACAATGTCCCTATATTTTCGAACTGTAGTATATATCGAATTTTATTTCTATGTGTAATTAGTTTAAGACCTATAATTACTAGTTCTGTTCCTTCTGGACTATATTATTCTGTCTTCTAGCCGTGTGCACTCAGAAACTTTAACACTACCTTTTATTTCTTGGCTCGTAATATCTTTAAACTTCCCCATCTCTTCTTGTGTGTAAAAGCGATATCTTGCATATTTTTCCACATGTCTGTGCAAAATTCCATCTTCTTTATTTTGGCAAACGAGTTTTCTTTATTAGTTGTTACACCATTCGTAGCAAATGTTAAAAATGGTTTCTCGATGGGTGAGGAAATTATATCCAACCCATTTTTTGGTATTATAATGTAACCATCTTCTTTAAGTTTTTCTTTATTAGAATAGGCACTTATAAATATATTTTTATGGTACCCTTGTAGAAAGTATACGTTCTTGCACTCTTCTTTTTCTGCAAGGACTCCTACATATTTAAAAGTTCCTTTGTTGCTTACGGTAAACGCAGAAACATTGTACACACCAGTTGTGTCCAGATTCTTCCAATGTGTTTTAAAGTGGTTTATTAACCTATTTTAAATTCGGTCTACTCGTTTTCCTTCTCCACCAGCTGCTTGTATTCCTCTTTAATATATGTAGTCTTCTGTATATAGACTATCTTCCTTCTTTTTAAATCCACCTTTTCTAGTTCTAACTGTCATTTCTTTGCAGATAGTACATTCATTAGAGATGGGGGTTCTATTTCTTTTACTGTATATAGCAATAGCCTGTTGGTTATGTTAGCTCTCTTCCTTAAGGCATGAGGAATTACATTATTGGTACAGACCAATCCTGTCTTTTCGATGTCTATACTTCCTGGTGTGGTAGAAAACAGTGTTCCAGTTTTTGAGAAATACGTTTTCCCAATTTTAATGTAACATTTTTGCACAATCTGTACAATATCTTTGTTTACATAATCTTCTATGATCTCAATATAATTAACTGGTAGAGAGTTAAAACTAAATGCCGAAACAACATAATTTATCATTTTTTCTCTGTTCTTGGTATTTTCCGGTAGGTTTAACTGTTTACCAGTAACTTACTTGTGTTCTTATTCGCCCAATATACATACTGTAACAAATTATTAAATACAAGACAACAACTGTTTTGTAGAGTGTCTGTTAGCCTTGTCCATCTTTGCAAAAGAACAGAATACATTGGAGCTTGACGGAAATAACATTTGCTACTTTCCAATAAGGATAAACAGTCTCCCAGAGGGTTGTACATATCGTCGGTTGCATACCATGTTTGGCAGAAGTAGACGAAAATGTTTCTTTGAATGGTGTATGCCGACAATTTACAAAATCTATATTATGGTTACCGATTTTTCTTATTAACGCCCGGACCTGTTATTCGACAAATAAACTTATTGTATATTTTAACTCTTGCGTTAGAAGTAACCAAGTTAAACAATCCTTACCAACTGTTTTATCGTTATCCACAATTACATTACAATCGTTCCTTCTTAACAATTAGGTTTTTTCCAACTCCATCGCAGTTTTCCTAAGCACATATTTTAACAAGCATTATATTGTCGCAAAAGGGGTGTGTATTTGGGACTAGTAAATTAGAATTACAACCCTCTAGTAATGCTTGCCCTCAGTATAATTAATGTCCCCAATATTTGTAATTAAGTTGTCCAAGTTTTCTAATAATAACCGGAGTCCAAATTGTTCGTTAGTAGGTTTTACTTTTCTTCCATAGAGCTGAGAAACAATTACAGAAGTAACTGACTCATAAATCAATATACTGGATTCTGTAAATATAATTGATCGATAAAAAAAATAGAATTATGTTAAACAAGGAAAGTGAAGATTTAAGTTTTAATTGTTTACTAAACCTTACACAGGTAACTGACTCATTAATCAATATACTGGATTGGATGTCAATATACTTGATCGATAAAAATAGAATTGTCTTAAACAAGTAAGGTGTATAAGAAGAAACCATAGATTAAGTTTTAGTTTATTGTTTACCAAAAAAGAACTTACACAAGTATCTGTCTCAGATGTCACTATATTGGCTTGGATATATGTGTTGGTAATATACTTGATCGATAAAAATAGAATTGTCTTAAACAAGTAAGGTGTATAAGAAGAAACCATAGATTAAGTTTTAGTTTATTGTTTACCAAAAAAGAACTTACATAAGTATCTGTCTCAGAAGTCACTATATTGGCTTGGATATATGTGTTGGTAATATACTTGAACGATAGAAATAGTTTTATCATAAACAAAGAGGGAGGGTTCTCTCTTTAAGACAGTGTAAAAAAATAAAATAAAATAAATATAATCAGGAAGTATATTGCAAACATTGTGCACACATAGAGGTTAATAAACTTTTGTACGAATGGAAAAATACAGATGCAAAGAAAACCCCTGGCCTAGGGTACTGGGACAGAGCTCTCTTTAAGTCCATGTATATATATGTATATATATATATATATATTTATATATAGGGAAAGAAGTGAGAGAGATGAGGGAGAAGTATGTGGGTGAGGTATAAGGATCTAATGAAAACAACTATTGCCAAGTTACCACAATGGCAGAGTGGTGAAAGTTATGAATTTCAGTAATACTATGGCGAAGCTTGCGAGATGCTTTTGCTGAGTAGCAAAAAAAAAAAAAATTTAAATTCTTTGCCTACAGGAAACGGGGGTGGGTGAGGGTGAAGAGACGGTGGGAATAGGTTGGGGGAGAAGAGGAAAAGTAGTGGTGGGGAGGGTTGAGGGACGGCCGCCATGTTGCTGCAGGAAAGGGAATAGACAATCGTGTCAATTCTCATCTACTTAGTCAGTGTTCAAGCACAAGCACGAAGAGCTTGAATGTGATTAAATTGCCTTCCCAACAATTGAATTTCCATGAAATCAATGTTAACGGCAAAATGAATCAAATTATACATTCTCTGTTACGGCCATTGCAATGTATTGGCGAATAGGCTTCAGCCATGACAGCCAAGAGAAACTGAATATAAGCACAATCAATCACAAATTTTCTTTTAATTACTTTAAAGAGAGTAAACATGAGTCACTACATCAACTTCAACGTTGTAAAGTTCACCTCGCTAGCCATACTACTAGCTCACTACCATTAGAACAGGCAAGAGACTCGCAAATATAAATTGTGTTCAGAGATATTGTCCGTAATAGCTTGCTTCTTTTTGTGGTCACCAACCGGTTTCGGGCGTTCGCCCATCAACACGGCGTTTTGTCAAAACAGTGTGATAACGCAGACTTGCACAGAGCAAATTCACTTTATAATGTGTTCACAAATTCACAAAACATCCTGATGATGGGCGAATGCCCGAAACCGATCGTAAAACTTCTCAGAGCTGTAAAATAAAGTTATATGGAGGGTCTCCTCTGATGGAAAATAGGTAGCAGGCTACAACTACCTTCCTTGCTAACTTGCCTGGGAATTCGGCTGCTACCCTCTAAAGCTTATTTCCAAATCTTCCCACTAACCTTTATTCAATTCAAATTCCTGAATGTTTCTCCAATATTAGTCGGTGACCGTCAAAATGGTCACTGGAGGACTAAGATGGATAAATTAGGGAAGCCACACATCGGCTTGCGTCAAGAAATGAGACACAAGAAGAAGTCTTACTTCATTTATGTTTCAGACTCTGTTCCGTACACCGAAGAAGCAGTGTCTGCGTCCTGCAGTTGATAGCATGCCTTCTTCGAGATTTGGTACGGTTTACGGAGTCCAGCAACACACCTATAATTATAGGTTGTGATGCAAATGCACATCACGTTGCCTGGGGCAGCAGCGACATCAATACTAGGGGTCGTGCGGTCATGGACTTCTTGATGGGTACTGAGCTGGATCTTGTGAATAGGGGTTCTGAACCCACTTTTGTAACTAGGATTAGAAGACAAGTTATTGACATTACTCTTCTTTCTAGGAATATTAGTAAACTGATTAGAGATTGGAGGGTAAGTTCGGAAGCTTCTATTTCTGATGACAGGATTACTAGGTTTAGTCTGGGGATTGATCCAATCACCATGGCTACCTATAGGAACCCAGAAGAGCGGATTGGAATTCTTATTCTAGACTTCTAGGAGATAGAATGATTTTCCAGTCAAGTGCTCTTGGTGATATTACTGAACTGGAAAGAGAGGCTGGTATTCTACATGAACACAATAAGTCTTCATTCGAAGAGACCTGTCCTCCCAAGTTGGTTAGTGGTAGTAGGAACCCCTGGTGGTCATCTTCGTTAGAAAAGCTAAGAAACAAGTTAGGGGCTCTTATAGGAAGGCTGTCCTAATCGATTCTTCGGAATCATGGGATAGTTACAATAGTCTTAAAAAAGCATATAAATATGCTTTAAGGAAAGCTAAGAGAAACTCTTGGAGATCGTTTTGCGAGGGTCTAAATTCGACTCAAGAGATATCTAGGCTGATACGGATTCTTGGTAAGGATAAGGATTGTCAGTTAGGTACTTTAAGATATCCTGACGGTTCCTTTACAGGAGGAGAAATGGAGACTTTACAGCTCTTGCTTAATACCCATTTCCCGGATAACATAAGCATTAACAGTACTGCTTCGCCTGCCGTTGGTGGAAGGAAGCTAGAACATAGTGACCTGGCCACCGTGGACGAGGTAGTTACTATGGATAGAGTGGTTTGGACAGTGCAAAGTTTCTCACCATTTAAGTCCCCTGGTCCTGATGGAGTTTATTCCTGTAAGTTGCAAAATGGTGGAGATGTACTGATGAAGGTGTTGATAAGGATTTTTAAAGGTTGTTTAATGTTTGGCTACGTGCCAACATTTTGGAGGGAAGTTAGGGTGGTCTTTATTCCTAAACCAGGAAGAAGTGACTACTCTGACCCTAAGGCATTTAGACCTATAAGTCTTATGTCTTTCCTTCTAAAAACTTTGGTAAGGTTGGTGGATAGGTATATTACTGATGGTCCTTTGAAGGATCATCCACTCCATCCAAACCAACATGCTTATACAGTAGGAAAATCGACAGAGACTGCTTTGCATTGTCTGGTCGATAGGATAGAATCTGCTCTAGAGACAAAGGAATTTGCTTTAGGGTGCTTCTTTGATGTTGAAGGGGGCATTTGACAGAGTATCGTTTGATGCTCTTGAAGATTCCCTAGGTCGAAAAGGTATACAACCAGTTTTAATTAACTGATAGGTATTTATTTAAGGGGTAGAGTTATACAGGCTTCTATAGGTATGCGCACTGTGGTTGTGGGAGCGGTGAGAGGGTGCCCTCAAGGTGGTTGTCTCTCACCAAAGCTATGGTGTGCTGTCATGGATGAACTGTTAACCAGGATGAATTCATCGGGATTCTATGTACAGGTATATGCCGATAATGGTGTAATTTTATTGATGGGGCGATGTCTGACTCCTATCTCAGACTTAATGCAAAGTGTCCTCAACGTGGTATATGATTGGACTCAGGATAAGGGTCTTTCAATTAATCCCAGTAAGACCCAGGTGATTTTATTTACTAATAGGAGGAAGATCGTAGGATTAAAACCGCCAAGGTTATTGGGAACTTCTGTTCAGATTTGCAAATCGGTGAAGTTTCTTGGGGTGGTTCTTGACAGTAAATTAAATTGGTCGGAACATGTTAAGGCACAGCATCAAAAGGCAATTATTTCCTTTTGGCAATGTCGAAGAATCGTAGGTAAAAATTGGGGGATTACTCCCAAGATGATGTTTTGGATTTATGGTATGGTTATTAAACCTAGGTTGTTGTATGCGGCTGTGGTGGGTGGTGGCACTCACATTGAAATGTTAACTGTTGGTGAAATAACCTGTCTGCTGTGCAAATGGGATGAAAATGACTGTTTTCATTGAAGTTGGTTATAGCGATCGCATAATTTAGATTATTAAAATAATATCTAGTAACTATTGATTTAAATGTGATCAGGTATAGTAAACAAAATTATAAAAATGCAACAGTTTCTCTTGAGGAAACTGTGACAAACTGTGATGTACTAAAAGAGCTGGAGATAACAACAAGAATTTATAGCTCTAGATAGTATTATCAGGGCACAAAGAGTGAGTTAAAAAAAGAGCTTTACTCTGAAATTTAATGTGTAACCTTTGCCTACTACCCATCTACCCATTCAAACTAAATCAGATAATACATACATATATATACCTACACACAAAATTTTGGACCGGGTCCAATTAAATCTTCTCTCTTTGTACTAAACAACTTGACTAACCAATGGGAGAATTCATTCTATATAACATTATTTTTCGCGTTCTATATTTTGTTTTCTCTGAATTCTGGATAAGTAAAATTATGTGATCAGGAACAGATAAAACTTATTGTTAAGGTGGGGCGCAATTACCACATGTAAAATAATTAATATTAATAACTGTGTCACATTGTTCAATTACTAAGAACTTAAAAATTATATGCAATATGATTGTGTACTTAATGTGGAAGAAAGTTTTCATTGAGATTTATTAGTTATTAATTTTTCTCTAACACTATTTCTAACAATATATGCTCACAAGAGAATCTGTCCGGGATAAAAGAAGTCCTAAAGAAGTCAAGTGCCTAAAAGGAAGTCCTTGTGAGGCATAACATCTAACTGGCACCCTAATTTAAACCGCGAGTACTAAACTCTTCCAAAAAGTTGAATGCTTTAAAGCTGCCCATACCTGGAAACTAGAACAACATGGGTCCATTGGCAAGCCAATACCAGGTTCTGGTTCAAGGAAGGAGAGGGAGATGCTCAAGAACAATTGTTCTCCGCAAATCCTGAAATCAGCAAAGATACAATACCCATTTAAATTAGAATTACCTTTGGGATTCATCCGAAATGCCGAATTTAGAACGACATAATTCTCAGATTGAAAATC